>CANNZV010006921.1:0-13972 GCA_947561585.1 Caprella mutica | reverse complement strand
AGTGATATTATACAGCAGTGATATTATACAGCAGTGATATTATACAGCAGTGATATTATACAGCAGTGATATTATACAGCAGTGATTTATACAGCAGTGATATTATACAGCAGTGATATTATACAGCAGTGATATTATACAGCAGTGATATTATACAGCAGTGATATTATACAGCAGTGATATTATACAGCAGTGATATTATACAGCAGTGATATTATACAGCAGTGATATTATACAGCAGTGATATTATACAGCAGTGATATTATACAGCAGTGATATTATACAGCAGTGATATTATACAGCAGTGATATTATACAGCAGTGATATAGATTATACAGCAGTGATGTTATACAGCAGTGATATTATACAGCAGTGATATTATACAGCAGTGATATTATACAGCAGTGATATTATACAGCAGTGATATTATACAGCAGTGATATTATACAGCAGTGATATTATACAGCAGTGATGTTATACAGCAGTGATATTATACAGCAGTGATATTATACAGCAGTGAGATTATAAGGCAGTGATATTATACAGCAGTGATATTGTACAGCAGTGATATTATACAGCAGTGATATTATACAGCAGTGAGATTATAAGGCAGTGATATTATACAGCAGTGATATTATACAGCAGTGATATTATACAGCAGTGAGATTATACAGGCAGTGATATTATACAGCAGTGATATTATACAGCAGTGATATTATACAGCAGTGATATTATACAGCAGTGATATTATACAGCAGTGATATTATACAGCAGTGATATTATACAGCAGTGATATTATACAGCAGTGATATTATACAGCAGTGATATTATACAGCAGTGATATTATACAGCAGTGATATTATACAGCAGTGATATTATACAGCAGTGATATTATACAGCAGTGATATTATACAGCAGTGATATTATACAGCAGTGATATTATACAGCAGTGATATTATACAGCAGTGATATTATACAGCAGTGATATTATACAGCAGTGATATTATACAGCAGTGATATTATACAGCAGTGATATTATACAGCAGTGATATTATACAGCAGTGATATTATACAGCAGTGATATTATACAGCAGTGATATTATACAGCAGTGATATTATACAGCAGTGATATTATACAGCAGTGATATTATACAGCAGTGATATTATACAGCAGTGATATTATACAGCAGTGATATTATACAGCAGTGATATTATACAGCAGTGATATTATACAGCAGTGATATTATACAGCAGTGATATTATACAGCAGTGATATTATACAGCAAGTGATATTATACAGCAGTGATATTATACAGCAGTGATATTATACAGCAGTGATATTATACAGCAGTGATATTATACAGCAGTGATATTATACAGCAGTGATATTATACAGCAGTGATATTATACAGCAGTGATATTATACAGCAGTGATATTATACAGCAGTGATATTATACAGCAGTGATATTATACAGCAGTGATATTATACAGCAGTGATATTATACAGCAGTGATATTATACAGCAGTGATATTATACAGCAGTGATATTATACAGCAGTGATATTATACAGCAGTGATATTATACAGCAGTGATATTATACAGCAGTGATATTATACAGCAGTGATATTATACAGCAGTGATATTATACAGCAGTGATATTATACAGCAGTGATATTATACAGCAGTGATATTATACAGCAGTGATATTATACAGCAGTGATATTATACAGCAGTGATATTATACAGCAGTGATATTATACAGCAGTGATATTATACAGCAGTGATATTATACAGCAGTGATATTATACAGCAGTGATATTATACAGCAGTGATATTATACAGCAGTGATATTATACAGCAGTGATATTATACAGCAGTGATATTATACAGCAGTGATATTATACAGCAGTGATATTATACAGCAGTGATATTATACAGCAGTGATATTATACAGCAGTGATATTATACAGCAGTGATATTATACAGCAGTGATATTATACAGCAGTGATATTATACAGCAGTGATATTATACAGCAGTGATATTATACAGCAGTGATATTATACAGCAGTGATATTATACAGCAGTGATATTATACAGCAGTGATATTATACAGCAGTGATATTATACAGCAGTGATATTATACAGCAGTGATATTATACAGCAGTGATATTATACAGCAGTGATATTATACAGCAGTGATATATACAGCAGTGATATTATACAGCAGTGATATTATACAGCAGTGATATTATACAGCAGTGATATTATACAGCAGTGATATTATACAGCAGTGATATTATACAGCAGTGATATTATACAGCAGTGATATTATACAGCAGTGATATTATACAGCAGTGATATTATACAGCAGTGATATTATACAGCAGTGATATTATACAGCAGTGATATTATACAGCAGTGATATTATACAGCAGTGATATTATACAGCAGTGATATTATACAGCAGTGATATTATACAGCAGTGATATTATACAGCAGTGATATTATACAGCAGTGATATTATACAGCAGTGATATTATACAGCAGTGATATTATACAGCAGTGATATTATACAGCAGTGATATTATACAGCAGTGATATTATACAGCAGTGATATTATACAGCAGTGATATTATACAGCAGTGATATTATACAGCAGTGATATTATACAGCAGTGATATTATACAGCAGTGATATTATACAGCAGTGATATTATACAGCAGTGATATTATACAGCAGTGATATTATACAGCAGTGATATTATACAGCAGTGATATTATACAGCAGTGATATTATACAGCAGTGATATTATACAGCAGTGATATTATACAGCAGTGATATTATACAGCAGTGATATTATACAGCAGTGATATTATACAGCAGTGATATTATACAGCAGTGATATTATACAGCAGTGATATTATACAGCAGTGATATTATACAGCAGTGATATTATACAGCAGTGATATTATACAGCAGTGATATTGTACAGCAGTGATACTATACAGCAGTGATATTGTACAGCAGTGATACTATACAGCAGTGATATTATACAGCAGTGATATTATACAGCAGTGATATTATACAGCAGTGATATTATACAGCAGTGATATTATACAGCAGTGATATTATACAGCAGTGATATTATACAGCAGTGATATTATACAGCAGTGATATTATACAGCAGTGATGTTATACAGCAGTGATATTATACAGCAGTGATGTTATACAGCAGTGATATTATACAGCAGTGATATTATACAGCAGTGATATTATACAGCAGTGATATTATACAGCAGTGATATTATACAGCAGTGATATTATACAGCAGTGATATTATACAGCAGTGATATTATACAGCAGTGATATTATACAGCAGTGATATTATACAGCAGTGATATTATACAGCAGTGATATTATACAGCAGTGATATTATACAGCAGTGATATTATACAGCAGTGATGTTATACAGCAGTGATATTATACAGCAGTGATATTATACAGCAGTGATATTATACAGCAGTGATATTATACAGCAGTGATATTATACAGCAGTGATATTATACAGCAGTGATATTATACAGCAGTGATATTATACAGCAGTGATATTATACAGCAGTGATATTATACAGCAGTGATATTATACAGCAGTGATATTATACAGCAGTGATATTATACAGCAGTGATATTATACAGCAGTGATATTATACAGCAGTGATATTATACAGCAGTGATATTATACAGCAGTGATATTATACAGCAGTGATATTGTACAGCAGTGATACTATACAGCAGTGATATTATACAGCAGTGATATTATACAGCAGTGATATTATACAGCAGTGATATTATACAGCAGTGATATTATACAGCAGTGATATTATACAGCAGTGATATTATACAGCAGTGATATTATACAGCAGTGATATTATACAGCAGTGATATTATACAGCAGTGATATTGTACAGCAGTGATACTATACAGCAGTGATATTATACAGCAGTGATATTATACAGCAGTGATATTATACAGCAGTGATATTATACAGCAGTGATATTATACAGCAGTGATATTATACAGCAGTGATATTATACAGCAGTGATATTATACAGCAGTGATATTATACAGCAGTGATGTTATACAGCAGTGATATTATACAGCAGTGATATTATACAGCAGTGATATTATACAGCAGTGATATTATACAGCAGTGATACTATACAGCAGTGATATTATACAGCAGTGATATTATACAGCAGTGATATTATACAGCAGTGATATTATACAGCAGTGATATTATACAGCAGTGATATTATACAGCAGTGATATTATACAGCAGTGATATTATACAGCAGTGATATTATACAGCAGTGATATTATACAGCAGTGATATTATACAGCAGTGATGATATCAAACACTTTAATTACCACCAGCCTCTTTCATTCTACGTAGCATGAGAATATCCTTGTATATACATATAAATCAATAAAGAAAATATTAAAACTCTTCTGGAGTTAAAGGCAATAAGCTAAACTTTTTTTATTTCTTAAAAGTTATGAATTTCTCCAAGTTCTATAATTTCTTCTAATATGAAAAAAAATCTAAGTTTTGAATTCTTTTCAAAACTTGGAAATTTCTTAAAAGTTTTGAAATTTCTTAAAAGTTTTGAAATTTCTCAAAAGTTTTGAAATTTCTTACAAGTTTAAATTTTTCTTAAAAGTTTTGAAATTTCTTGAAAGTTTTGAAATTTCTTGAAAGTTTTGAAATTTCTTGAAAGTTTTGAAATTTCTTGAAAGTTTTGAAATTTCTTGAAAGTTTTGAAATTTCTTAAAAGTTTTGAAATTTCTTTCCCTAAAGTAAATAATTCAATAGTATAAAAACCTTCGAATTATCATTCGTAAAATAGGAGTGATAATCTCTACTAGCAAATAGGAAAAGACAGGATATCATCACACTGCTTCTAAAAATGTGTAGGAAATAAGAAAATTTTTATTATAAAAAATGAAGTTTATAGAAAAAAAGAAAATATAAATTTACTAAATACTAGATATTGTGAAATTAATTTAATCTTCTATCTATACTAATAATTTCCCTCTTGTGTTTATTTATTTATTCATTTGTTGTTCGCTTTTACACGTCGGGTATTAAACATGAAGAATGTAACTATGATACGCACGGGAATATATTGACTTGATTTTTAAAATCCTCTCTTTTTGTTCAATTTTTAAATGTTTTTATCTATGGAAAAAGTATCAGTTTATGCAGAAAAATAAATGGTAATTTTGTTCACTAAAAATAACCTAGCAACGGGTATTAAATTACTATTGAAGACCAGTTTTTTTAACGGGCAAATACACTAGTACTATTATAAGTTAAGTCATAAAAAAGACCTAATTCTATAGAGACTATATTCTTCTTATTTTAATGCAAAACTTCTACAACATTAGTTCTCTTATAACAATATAAAGGTTAGAACACCATTAGTTCTTTAATAACAATATAAAGGTTAGAACACCATTAGTTCCCTTATAACAATATAAAGGTTAGAACACCATTAGTTCTCTTATAACAATATAAAGGTTAGAACACCATTAGTTCTTTAATAACAATATAAAGGTTAGAACACCATTAGTTCCCTTATAACAATATAAAGGTTAGAACACCATTAGTTCTCTTATAACAATATAAAGGTTAGAACACCATTAGTTCTCTTATAACAATATAAAGGTTAGAACACCATTAGTTCCCTTATAACAATATAAAGGTTAGAACACCATTATTTCTCTTATAACAATATAAAGGTTAGAACACCATTAGTTCTCTTATAACAATATAAAGGTTAGAACACCATTAGTTCTCTTATAACAATATAAAGGTTAGAACACCATTAGTTCTCTTATAACAATATAAAGGTTAGAACACCATTATTTCTCTTATAACAATATAAAGGTTAGAACACCATTAGTTCTCTTATAACAATATAAAGGTTAGAACACCATTAGTTCTCTTATAACAATATAAAGGTTAGAACACCATTAGTTCTCTTATAACAATATAAAGGTTAGAACACCATTAGTTCTCTTATAACAATATAAAGGTTAGAACACCATTAGTTCTTTAATAACAATATAAAGGTTATAACACCATTAGTTCCCTTATAACAATATAAAGGTTAGAACACCATTAGTTCTTTAATAACAATATAAAGGTTATAACACCATTAGTTCCCTTATAACAATAAAAAGGTTAGAACACCATTAGTTCTCTTATAACAATATAAAGGTTATAACACCATTAGTTCCCTTATAACAATATAAAGGTTAGAACAGCATTAGTTCCCTTATAACAATATAAAGGTTATAACACCATTAGTTCCCTTATAACAATATAAAGGTTAGAACACCATTAGTTCCCTTATAACAATATAAAGGTTAGAACACCATTAGTTCCCTTATAACAATATAAAGGTTAGAACACCATTAGTTCCCTTATAACAATATAAAGGTTAGAACACCATTAGTTCCCTTATAACAATATAAAGGTTAGAACACCATTAGTTTTTTAATAACAATATAAAGGTTAGAACACCATTAGTTCCCTTATAACAATAAAAAGGTTAGAACACCATTAGTTCCCTTATAACAATATAAAGGTTAGAACACCATTAGTTCCCTTATAACAATATAAAGGTTAGAACACCATTAGTTCCCTTATAACAATATAAAGGTTAGAACACCATTAGTTCCCTTATAACAATATAAAGGTTAGAACACCATTAGTTCCCTTATAACAATATAAAGGTTAGAACACCATTAGTTTTTTAATAACAATATAAAGGTTAGAACACCATTAGTTCCCTTATAACAATATAAAGGTTAGAACACCATTAGTTTTTTAATAACAATATAAAGGTTAGAACACCATTAGTTCCCTTATAACAATATAAAGGTTAGAACACCATTAGTTCTCTTATAACAATATTTTGTTTGGAAATACGAAGCGCAAGAAATTTTCTTTTTTCTTTCACTTCAAAAATAATTGGATTGTGAATGCATGAATTCGAAGAAAAACTCTCGTGTATTTGCCAGAGAACTAAAATGATTCGAAGCGAAATTGAATAAAGTTAATGGGAGTAGTGAGGTTGGATATTTTAAAATAAATATTATCAATTTATGGAGATTGTTTGAATTGAGGAAATATGGATGAGAATTTAATAGCAAATATTGATAGGTAACTATTATATTTTGATGCTTTTTGGATTAATAATGTATTTAATTATTTTTACGGTATTGGAATGGCATCTGGGAACTATAATTTACTCTTAGTATGGAGTATTAATTGTACATGTGGCTAGATAGTTTTAAAAATGAATGGTCTTTTTTATGATTTTTTTTTGTGTTATTGCATAGGAAATTTTGTATAAACGTAATATTTTCTTGGAGTGTAAATAGTTATTACATGTGAAACATTTTCGAAGTATAAGTTTAATTATATTTAGGTATAATGCATTCATTTTTACATTATTTAATTTAAAATACAGTAGTGTTAAATTTAACAGTAGTGTTAAATGGCCCTTTATTTTATAAAACTTTTATCCATTACTATATAGTATACTAAAGTTAATTACTTCACTATATGGGGTAGTTCCTTACTCATGACTCTACATTCACTATAGAGGAGTTCACTATAGAGGAGTTCACTATAGAGGAGTTCACTATAGAGGAGTTCACTATGGAGGAGTTCACTATAGAGGAGTTCACAATAGAGGAGTTCACTATAGAGGAGTTCACTATGGAGGAGTTCACTATAGAGGAGTTCACAATAGAGGAGTTCACTATAGAGGAGTTCACTATAGAAGTATTCACTATAGAAGTATTCACTATAGAAGCATTCACTATAGAGGAGTGAACTTCTTAATTTTAATTTACCAAAGTATGAACAAATAAAAGTTTTTTTAATTTATTCAGTTAGAATCAATATTAGTTAAATAACTTTTGACTGAAATATAAAATTACTTAATAATATTTAACATAATATGTTAAGACCCAATGCCATTCTCTTTATAAGGGATACACAGGGGCCCACTGTATCACCGGTACGATGTATCCTCTCTCAATTACTGCATATAGTACTAATTAAGGAAGGGATGCAGGTGCTACATCCCAATACAAACAGAGGACCAATGCGGGTGCAGTATACCTAACACACTGCATGTAACTGTGTTCAAAGTTTAAAGGGGCGGCATTTTGTGATTTTATTTCTATCTGTTTAACCCTTTAGCTCTGAGGTGACACATGTGGCACTTTGAACTGATCAAACGATCGGATGTGTACTCTATCATATTTTAGAAAGCATGTGTACTTTTGCGTTAGTGAAGTACAACTGTGTATTTTTTTGTTGATTTTGAATTTTGAATTTAAAAAAATATTAGGTTATTGACTATTTTTTAAAAATTTGCTTCATTTTTCAATGTTTTCTTTATCCATTTATTACGAGGATATCACAATTTATTTTAAATTTGAAAAAAAAAAATTTTTGAATCTAATTTTTATTTCTAATTTTTTTTTTCAATTTTCAATGTTTTCTTCATCCATATGTTACAAGAATATCACAATTTTTATTATTTTTTTTTGAAAATTATTTATGAATTCAAGAATTTTTTTGATTTTTGATTATTTTTAAATGTTTCTCCTTCATCCGTATATAACAAAAATAAAAAAAAAATTCCCAACTCAAATCTGCTAACAGCATGAACGATCAATTAATAATCCTTACCAAATGAAAATTAAATTCGAAGAATTATATCCGTTTGCTACAGTAAATAAAATATAATCACAAAAAGGTAATGAGAAGGAAATATTATACCTAAAAATCAAAACTTCAATTTCATCCTATTTATCATCCTATTAAGAGGGTTTTGTGGAATAGAGTAAAAAAAGCATTATTAACTAACTTGAATATAAGTTAAGCAAAACAGATACACGCTCGGTAGCAGAGTATTCCTGTTCTAGAGTGTTCCAGGAAGTAGGTACTTCAATAGACGAACAAAAGTGACATCTCCCAATTATTTCTAAACTCTCTCCTGAAGTACAATCTTCGACTTTGCGTTGTAGATTTATAAAGAGGGTAAACTCTGAGTTATCAACAGTTTTCACATTTTCGATCATATAGGAATATATTTTTACTCGTTATTTTAATTGGTATCCATGATACCTGCAGGTATCTAGGATACTAATAAAAAAAAAGTTGAAATGTTAAATTAAATGTATTATTTTTATATGATAGAAAATACCAAACCGTCCAATAACGTAGAATTTACACTAAAAAGCTATTTACTATCTTAAAGTTCTTACTCTTTAGATATTAATTTCAGATATTAATGTTTGTGCTTAACATCTATAAATAATAAAAACTATTTAAAATAATGATGATTTGAATTGATATATACCGATCTGTTGAATCATTTTGAGTTTTCAACTAAATATAAAAATAAATTTTAATTTTCGTTCTCAAGTGTCAATAATTTTCCCATTTAATATAGTATAATAACGTTACTAATTTTCATTTTTGCTGTAATATAATGACGTTACTAATTTTCATTTTTAGTATAATGTAATAACATATTTTAAATAGAACCAGTTACTATACCAGCGCTATGTACAAATTCTCAGATCCTTTGCTGTAATATAATATTCAAAAGAAAATCTTACGATGTAAAGCCTCGCATTTTTTACCTCATGAAATTTTAGGCAAATCTGCTTGTGGAAAATAATGTGAAGAAAAATGGAGATATTTGGTAGACAAACATTGTTTGGTAGATAAACATTGTATGGTAGATAAACATTGTATGGTAGATAAACATTGTTTGGTAGATAAACATTGTATGGTAGATAAACATTGTTTGGTAGACAAACATTGTATGGTAGATAAACATTGTATGGTAGATAAACATTGTATGGTAGATAAACATTGTATGGTAGACAAACATTGTTTGGTAGATAAACATTGTATGGTAGATAAACATTGTTTGGTAGACAAACATTGTTTGGTAGATAAACATTGTTTGGTAGATAAACATTGTATGGTAGATAAACATTGTTTGGTAGACAAACATTGTTTGGTAGATAAACATTGTTTGGTAGATAAACATTGTATGGTAGATAAACATTGTATGGTAGATAAACATTGTATGGTAGACAAACATTGTTTGGTAGATAAACATTGTATGGTAGATAAACATTGTTTGGTAGACAAACATTGTTTGGTAGATAAACATTGTTTGGTAGATAAACATTGTATGGTAGATAAACATTGTATGGTAGACAAACATTGTTTGGTAGATAAACATTGTATGGTAGATAAACATTGTATGGTAGACAAACATTGTATGGTAGATAAACATTGTATGGTAGATAAACATTGTATGGTAGATAAACATTGTATGGTAGATAAACATTGTATGGTAGATAAACATTGTATGGTAGATAAACATTGTATGGTAGATAAACATTGTATGGTAGATAAACATTGTATGGTAGATAAACATTGTATGGTAGATAAACATTGTATGGTAGATAAACATTGTATGGTAGATAATTATTGTATGGTAGATAAACATTGTATGGTAGATAAACATTGTATGGTAGATAAACATTGTATGGTAGATAAACATTGTATGGTAGATAAACATTGTATGGTAGATATACATTGTATGGTAGATAAACATTGTATGGTAGATAAACATTGTATGGTAGATAAACATTGTATGGTAGACAAACATTGTATGGTAGATAAACATTGTATGGTAGATAAACATTGTATGGTAGATAAACATTGTATGGTAGATAAACATTGTATGGTAGATAAACATTGTATGGTAGATAATTATTGTATGGTAGATAAACATTGTATGGTAGATAAACATTGTATGGTAGATAAACATTGTATGGTAGATAAACATTGTATGGTAGATAAACATTGTATGGTAGATAAACATTGTATGGTAGATAAACATTGTATGGTAGATAAACATTGTATGGTAGATAAACATTGTATGGTAGATAAACATTGTATGGTAGATAAACATTGTATGGTAGACAAACATTGTATGGTAGATAAACATTGTATGGTAGATAAACATTGTATGGTAGATAAACATTGTATGGTAGATAAACATTGTATGGTAGATAAACATTGTATGGTAGATAAACATTGTATGGTAGATAAACATTGTATGGTAGATAAACATTGTATGGTAGATAAACATTGTATGGTAGATAAACATTGTATGGTAGATAAACATTGTATGGTAGATAAACATTGTATGGTAGATAAACATTGTATGGTAGATAAACATTGTATGGTAGATAAACATTGTATGGTAGATAAACATTGTATGGTAGATAAACATTGTATGGTAGATAAACATTGTATGGTAGATAAACATTGTATGGTAGATAAACATTGTATGGTAGATAAACATTGTATGGTAGATAAACATTGTATGGTAGATAAACATTGTATGGTAGATAAACATTGTATGGTAGATAAACATTGTATGGTAGATAAACATTGTATGGTAGATAAACATTGTATGGTAGATAAACATTGTATGGTAGATAAACATTGTATGGTAGATAAACATTGTATGGTAGATAAACATTGTATGGTAGATAAACATTGTATGGTAGATAAACATTGTATGGTAGATAAACATTGTATGGTAGATAAACATTGTATGGTAGATAAACATTGTATGGTAGATAAACATTGTATGGTAGATAAACATTGTATGGTAGATAAACATTGTATGGTAGACAAACATTGTATGGTAGATAAACATTGTATGGTAGATAAACATTGTATGGTAGATAAACATTGTATGGTAGATAAACATTGTATGGTAGATAAACATTGTATGGTAGATAAACATTGTATGGTAGATAAACATTGTATGGTAGATAAACATTGTATGGTAGATAAACATTGTATGGTAGATAAACATTGTATGGTAGATAAACATTGTATGGTAGACAAACATTGTATGGTAGACAAACATTGTATGGTAGATAAACATTGTATGGTAGATAAACATTGTATGGTAGACAAACATTGTATGGTAGACAAACATTGTATGGTAGATAAACATTGTATGGTAGATAAACATTGTATGGTAGATAAACATTGTATGGTAGATAAACATTGTATGGTAGATAAACATTGTATGGTAGATAAACATTGTATGGTAGACAAACATTGTATGGTAGACAAACATTGTATGGTAGATAAACATTGTATGGTAGATAAACATTGTATGGTAGATAAACATTGTATGGTAGATAAACATTGTATGGTAGATAAACATTGTATGGTAGATAAACATTGTATGGTAGACAAACATTGTATGGTAGATAAACATTGTATGGTAGATAAACATTGTATGGTAGATAAACATTGTATGGTAGATAAACATTGTATGGTAGATAAACATTGTATGGTAGATAAACATTGTATGGTAGATAAACATTGTATGGTAGATAAACATTGTATGGTAGATAAACATTGTATGGTAGATAAACATTGTATGGTAGATAAACATTGTATGGTAGATAAACATTGTATGGTAGATAAACATTGTATGGTAGATAAACATTGTATGGTAGATAAACATTGTATGGTAGATAAACATTGTATGGTAGATAAACATTGTATGGTAGATAAACATTGTATGGTAGATAAACATTGTATGGTAGATAAACATTGTATGGTAGATAAACATTGTATGGTAGATAAACATTGTATGGTAGATAAACATTGTATGGTAGATAAACATTGTTTGGTAGATAAACATTGTATGGTAGATAAACATTGTATGGTAGATAAACATTGTATGGTAGATAAACATTGTATGGTAGATAAACATTGTATGGTAGATAAACATTGTATGGTAGATAAACATTGTATGGTAGATAAACATTGTATGGTAGATAAACATTGTATGGTAGATAAACATTGTATGGTAGACAAACATTGTATGGTAGATAAACATTGTATGGTAGATAAACATTGTATGGTAGATAAACATTGTATGGTAGATAAACATTGTATGGTAGATAAACATTGTATGGTAGATAAACATTGTATGGTAGATAAACATTGTATGGTAGATAAACATTGTATGGTAGATAAACATTGTATGGTAGATAAACATTGTATGGTAGATAAACATTGTATGGTAGATAAACATTGTATGGTAGACAAACATTGTATGGTAGATAAACATTGTATGGTAGATAAACATTGTATGGTAGATAAACATTGTTTGGTAGACAAACATTGTTTGGTAGATAAACATTGTTTGGTAGATAAACATTGTATGGTAGATAAACATTGTTTGGTAGACAAACATTGTTTGGTAGATAAACATTGTTTGGTAGATAAACATTGTATGGTAGATAAACATTGTATGGTAGACAAACATTGTTTGGTAGATAAACATTGTATGGTAGATAAACATTGTTTGGTAGACAAACATTGTTTGGTAGATAAACATTGTTTGGTAGATAAACATTGTATGGTAGATAAACATTGTATGGTAGACAAACATTGTTTGGTAGATAAACATTGTATGGTAGATAAACATTGTATGGTAGACAAACATTGTATGGTAGATAAACATTGTATGGTAGATAAACATTGTATGGTAGATAAACATTGTATGGTAGATAAACATTGTATGGTAGATAAACATTGTATGGTAGATAAACATTGTATGGTAGATAAACATTGTATGGTAGATAAACATTGTATGGTAGATAAACATTGTATGGTAGATAAACATTGTATGGTAGATAAACATTGTATGGTAGATAATTATTGTATGGTAGATAAACATTGTATGGTAGATAAACATTGTATGGTAGATAAACATTGTATGGTAGATAAACATTGTATGGTAGATAAACATTG
>CANNZV010006920.1:0-13996 GCA_947561585.1 Caprella mutica | reverse complement strand
CCCAAGGTTAGCTTATCTAATTATATGGGGTTCCTAAAAGGGAAATTAGCCATAAAAGTATTTAGGAGTTATCCAAAGATTAAGCAAAAACTATATTGGGGCAACCACTTTTGGTCACGAGGTTATTTTGTAAGTACAGTTGGTTTGGATGAAGAGTTGATAAGGCGCTACATCCGCTACCAAGATAAGAATGACCGAGACCAAGATAATCGAGGCTCAGGACACAACACCCTCTTTTAGAGGGTCATTTCAAGCCACCACCTTTGGTGGTGGTTATTCACTTGGGGGTTAATAAAAGTCTATTCAAATATATCCTTTTTAACAGATGTTTAAAACAAGATTCTACAAACAGATTCCTTTTTTAGATGAACGAGCGCTCCCGTAGGGTAAATGTCCCAGAGGACATTTAAGCGAGAGAACCGCGCAGCGGATGGGATAGCCCAATAGCGCTCCCGTAGGGTAAATGTCCCAGAGGACATTTAAGCGAGAGAACCGCGCAGCGGATGGGATAGCCCAATAGCGCTCCCGTAGGGTAAATGTCCCAGAGGACATTTAAGCGAGAGAACCGCGCAGCGGATGGGATAGCCCAATAGCGTTCCCGTAGGGTAAATGTCCCAGAGGACATTTAAGCGAGAGAACCGCGCAGCGGATGGGATAGCCCAATAGCGCTCCCGTAGGGTAAATGTCGCAGAGGACATTTAAGCGAGAGAACCGCGCAGCGGATGGGATAGCCCAATAGCGCTCCCGTAGGGTAAATGTCGCAGAGGACATTTAAGCGAGAGAACCGCGCAGCGGATGGGATAGCCCAATAGCGCTCCCGCAGGGTAAATGTCCCAGAGAACATTTAAGCGAGAGAACCGCGCAGCGGATGTGTTTCATACCAACTCTCCTATAGCTAAATCACCTAATTTTAAAACTTCCATGAGATAATCTAGCACGGATAGTCCCTTTCCTTCCACTTCCTTTACTAGCTCTCACTTCTTGGACATTATTTTTGTCTTTTTCATAAGAAAAATCTAAATCTGAAGGATAACGCATACCTGCATGAGTGCCATAAGCATCTAAATCAAAAGCCGCATCAGTTGCCACTCTAATTCTAAAGCCTGCATGAGCACCATTAAAACTGATTTCGTCGAATCCCTTTTTTACGTAGTCGATTGTTGCTCCGCCATGTGAACAGTCAAAATCAGCAGTTCCAGATAATTCATCTATTTCATAAGTAGAGTGAGAAGACTCAGAATAAACAGCAGTCGCAGTTGCTATTTCAAAATTATCATGTCGACTATCTGCTCGTAATTCTTCGATGTTACCAATTTCAAAATTTGTATGTCGAGAATCTAATTTTATTTGACGTACATTTCCTACATCAACATTGCAATGAGCCGTTTCTAACTCCACATTTCCTAATTTTTTAAATCGAATATTGCTGTGACTAAGATCTGCATCAAGACTAGAAGCTGAGACAACAATGCCATCTCCATGTGCCATCTCAAAATCCAGTGAACCTGCAAAACCATCTGCAGTAATATTGCCATGTGCAATATTTAGGTCTGCGTCTCCAGTCATCTCAGAGATGTAGGTGTCTCCATGCCGATTTTCAATATCTAAGGAAACTGATTCTGGTAGAAATACCTCATAATTAATAGTGAAATCAGAACTATTGTTACCATTCCAACCTCCCCACCAGCTATTTTTTTGAGACTCTATTTCTGTAATAGCTTTGATATAGTCACTGCCTTTAGAAAAATCAATATCAATTCGGTCAAAAATTTCTTGTGCTTGACTTTCAGAATTGGACCTGACAACGATGACTATAGCAAATTTTGCTTTATCCTTATTCCAGGTATTAATTTCTATTTTTCCAAACTGGTTTGAAATGTTTATTTCTCCATTTTTAGTAATATCAAATTCTTTCTTAATCGTCTTCGTAAATTCTTCACGCTCATTGGCGTAGGTTGCATCGGTGGCTAGTCCAAGAAGTACTAGCAACAATAAGTTTTTATATATCCACGGTTTCATTGTGATTATTTTTTTGATTAGTTGATTGAATATTGTCTAATAGTTTTTCTAAAATGGCCACTTTAGTTTTGTATAAACCGATGATGTCATTAATGACAGTTTCTTCCTTACTTTTTGGAACTAGGGACAATTCTTTCTGCAATTCTTTCATCCAATTATCTAGTTCGGCTAAATCCGCTTTAATTTCTGGAGTAGTCGCTTCATAGGTCGTTAAGGTGGCTAATTTATTACTCACCTGTGTCGCATAATATTGTTCTACTTCGGCGTATTCGGGAGAGATGTCGCTAAGGGACACAATTTGTTGATGGTTAGAGGGGGCTAAGGAAAATCCAATGCCTACACCAAAACCAATCAATAAAGTTATAGCTGCAGCTAGACTTAATACTCGGCGAATAGGCATCCGTTTAGCAACAGGTTCCTGCAAAAAAATTGGAATGCTAGACGGTGGAGCCAATTTTTTATCAAGCTCTGACCATATCCTTAAATTAGGCGTTTTTGTGTCAAAATCCTCCCGATTGTCTCGTATGAATTGTTCTAGATTGTCCATTTTATTACTATTTTATTATATTAGCGTATCGAAAGAGAGAGATTCGCAAATATTTTGCGGAAACTTTAGAAACATCCCACTACTCCTTTTTTACACTAAATAATGTGTTTATTTTTTTATTTAGTTTATTATTAACCACTACTCAATATTTCTTTCAATTTTCGCTTCGCCCGACTATATTGAGATTTAGAGGTAGCTTCTGATACATTCAATATTTCACCTATCTCTCTATGGTCATATCCTTCAAAGAGGTATAATGTAAAGACGACCCGATAGCCATCAGGTAACAAATGTACTGCTTGGTTGATTTGTGCAACGGTTAGTTGAACGTCCGGCACATCATTATTACATGCTTCAGTGACATTTGTATGGTTGTCCGTCAATTCTTGAATATCCAACCGTCTTTTCTTTAAAAAGTTGATACAATTATTGATGACGATTCTTTTAATCCAAGCGCCGATGGCAGACTGATGTTTAAACATATGCAGTTTGCTAAAGACATCAACAAAAGAATTTTGTAGAATATCTTCGGCATCCATTTCATTTTTTAACATGCGCAGACATATATTATACATCGCTTTCGAGTATAATCGATACAATTCGAACTGAGCTTGACGATTGCCTTGCCTGCAGTTATCAATGATTTCTTGATGCGTTGCGGCGTAATTCAAAGGGTCGGGTGTTTTTTTTGCTTGCAATTTGGAATGAACCATTTTCACTTTAGGCTTAGTACTATCGCCCACGATTGTATGCATAACGGTCTGATTCATTATCCAAATTTGAAAGTCAGGTTTTTCTCAAAAAGAATCGTTCAAGCTAGTAGGTTATTATTTTCCTCCTTACTGAAGTGTTCTGATAATAGAGACAGGTCTTTTTCAATAATGGTTGCATACCAGGCTTAAAATTAGTTTTTTTTTTGAAAATACCTGCCTACTGACTGGCAAGCTCGCTAAATAGGTGCGATGTCTTTAGGTTTTTCATCTACATGGTTCAAGGCTTACGCTTTTCATACCACTCGTCAAGTGAAAAATATTTTTTCAGCAGGACCATTTTACTAATTTATTTTGCTTCATATCTTATCTTTGCTAAATTATTTTTTTTACTACTAAAGGCAGTTAATCACTTTTATGCGCAAACTCAAATTACAAGAATTAAATAGACTTACTACAGAAGGCTTTAAAACCATCGATAAGACGCCAATCGTTATAGTAATGGATAATATTCGTTCTGGTTTGAATGTAGGGTCTGCATTTAGAACTGCTGATGGATTTGCTTTGGAAAAAATCTACCTATGCGGTATTACGGCTCAGCCTCCTCATCGTGAAATTTTAAAGACAGCTATAGGTGCAACGGATTCGATGGAATGGGAATATATTGCCGAAACCGAAACTATTATTGCTCAATTACAAAAGGATAATTATCAGGTAGTGGCAGTAGAGCAAGCAGAAGGGAGTACGTCTTTGCCTGAGTTTCAGTGGCCTATTGACAAAAAAATAGCCTTAGTTTTTGGAAATGAAGTAAGAGGCGTGAGTCAATCGGTTATGGATTTAATTGATGAATGCTTGGAAGTGCCTCAGTTTGGGACTAAGCACTCTTTTAATATTTCAGTTTGTGCAGGAATAGTAATTTGGGAATTGTTTCGGAAGTGGAAATATTAATACTGACTACTGAGTAAAAAATAGCTAGTATATTTTCGTCAGTCCTAAAAGAATATTACCACATAGGAAGTATTTTATTTTCCCTTAATTCTATCTATCAAATCAATAAAAACATCACTTCTATCTTCAAAATCTCTAGCTTCGAAGGCATCGACTCCGCCTTTTTCATTAGGCACTATCGTAAATTTAAATACAAAATCTTCAGGCTGAGCAGGTCGTTCTTTGGTAGTGCCGTAGCGTAAGTCGCCGATTTGCAACGTATCCCCATTCATAGGCGTCACTGTATAATAACCGTCAGAAAACCACTGTAAAATTTGAATATTTTCGTCAGCTGCATACTTATCGACTAAATCATGGTTTTTAGGACTATGATAAAATTGATAGACTTTAGGCTGTTTGTCCAATAAGGAATAGGAACCATAATAATAGCCATCTTCTACCTCTGCTACACCTTGCCAAAGAATATTGTTGAAAATAGAAGGGCCTGTTCTAAATCTTTGATAATCAATACCTTCGGCTAATAAAGATTTTTCAAAAATTGTGTCAATTCTTTGTTTATTAAATACAGTAAATAATAAATAAGCGCTGCTCAATACAATACCTAATCCATTGAGGTAGCGACGCATGCCTTTGTCTCTTCTGAAAAAAGAAGCACCAATTAAGCAAGCTAAGAAGGGTACAGTATAGATGGGGTCAGCTACAGATATGGTATTAAATGCGACTCTATAGTCTGAAAAAGGTGCAAACAATTGGGTGCCATAAGCTGTGAAAGCATCTAGTAGCGGATGGGTAAAGATAGACCAGAAAAAGAGCCAAGTCCAGTCTTTTCGAGTCGCATTAATCGACTCTAGCGGGTGAGACAAATAAGTTTTGGCTAAATGAATAATGGCCCATAAACCTAAAATGGCAGAAATAACTATCAATGCATTATTGTAGTTTCCTCCAAGAATTTTTGTTCCAAAATTAATCACAAAAGCTGCAAAAGCCGCAAAAAGACTAGCCAAAATAAAAACCAACCATTTATAGTATTTATTTTGATACAATCCACTTTGGTAGAGTTTGTCCACCAAATACCCAAATAGGAATGGAGTGGTAATAGCAAAAAAGATAGAATGCGAAATGCCACGATGAAAGGCGAGGGCCTGCATGTCGTTCATCATAAAGTTTCCTAAAATATCTAAATCAGGAATAGTTCCTCCAACTGCGCCCCAAAGCATAGCTCTATTTCCCACTTTTTTACCAAGAACAACTTCGCCACATGCGGCGCCTAAAACGATTTGAGTCAGAGAATCCATGTATAATTTTCAGTTTCAAGTATAGTAAGTGACGAGGTAGAAATAAAGTGAGCCATAGTGCGCCGTTATTTTTTTTTCTAAGGATGCTTCAAAAACCGCATATAGCCGTGCTACATAAGGCTTTTTTAAGTATTCTTAGAAGGAAATAAGAACAAGTAATATGGTGCAATTTATTCCTGCGTCGTCACTAAGGAGAGACTTGGAAAAATATATCGTTTTTCTTACCCATTTTAGCTTGCCCTTTTTCCTTTAGGCATCCGTTCAAAGCTTACACTTTTCAGGTCTTGTCTAAAGAAAAAATGACTTCGTATATTTTGGATACTTTATTATTTCCAATTCCCAAAAGTCAATTAACAAAACATAGCGCACTATGTTTTATCGTTCCTAAATTATTTTATAAGTACAGTGCTAAAACTATGAAAAAATAAGTATTTCATATATTTCTTCGACTTTATTAAAAAAGTTAATTTTCAAATGCTTCGTCAATGACAGCATTTAATATGTCTGTCAAATCTTCTCCCATTGCATTTACTTGCTGAGGAATAAAGCTTTGTTCGGTCATTCCAGGAATGGTATTTATTTCTAGGAAATGAAAAACGTCATCCATTAAAATATAATCTACTCGACAGATACCTTTACAATTGAGTAATTCGTAAATTTTCTTAGTTAGTTCTTTGCATTGGGCTGTAAGTTCATCTGAAATTTCAGCCGGTGTAATTTCTTCACTCTCATTTTCGTATTTTGCTTTAAAATCAAAAAACTCGTTTTCTGTACGAATTTCTGTTATTGGCAATACCACTACTTCATTTCCCTTGCGATAAACGCCATTAGAAAATTCTTGCCCTGCCATAAATTGCTCTATGATTACTTCATCATCAAATTCAAAAGCTTTATTGGTAGACGTTGTAATACAATTTTCGTCAGGGACTTTAGTGATTCCATAACTGCTTCCATTTTTATTAGGTTTGACAAAAAGTGGAAAGCCCATACTTTTAATATCGTTGATATCGATAGGTTGGCCATGTCTTAATAACCGAGAATCCACCATCGGAATACCGTGAGGGCGAAGAAAATCTTTTGTCCTTTGTTTATTAAAGGTCAACGCGCCTACAAAATGGTCACAACCAGTACAGGGGATGCCTAATAACTGGAAATAGCCTAAAATACTCCCATCTTCTGCTGGATGACCATGTAGCATTAGAAATACTAAGTCAAAAGTAGTTATTGTGCCAGCATTATTCAAAGAAAAGTCATTTAAGTCTAAGGGGATTCCTGAAGCTTGGTCTATAATCTTTTTGCCATTTAATTCAACGATGTAGCCATTATATTGCTGATTGTTTAAGAATTTTTTAATGGTATTTGCACTTTTCAAAGAAACACTTCTTTCTGCGACGTTTCCACCAGTAAGAATGGCAATATTTCGTTTTTTCATTAGTAAGGAGCATTGAAATGATTCTATAAAAAGATTTGTCTAAAGAACCATCTTATAGATGAATAAAAGATTTACAAACGATAATCGTAGAAGCAACAAATTTAGATTAAAATCTTGGAAAAGGTAGAACAAAAGTCTATTTAAGTTATTTGAAAGTGTTTTAAAATTAAGCTAAGAAACTATCTTTTTTGTTAGAAATTATTAGATGCTTAAACATTGTTGTTTTGTCGATTATTTAACGGAATCTAGAAGTATTTTTCTGTAAAATAGCAAAAAATGTGACGTCAATATTTACTAAGTCTAAATGATTTCTTTAGAAAAAAATATTTGTTTTTATAGTCTGATTTCAGTGAGAATCTTTGTGTTGAAAAATTAAAGAATTAATAAAAAAATGTGACGTGGTATAATTAGTATTAATGCGAGCAACGTTATTTGCTGACAATACCCGTTTTTTTTTCAAAAAAAAAGATTTCAAAGCATTTTTTTTTTGAAAAAAGTTACTTTTTCCCTTATTTATTAGTCATATTTAACATATTTTGACAAATATTCTAGTCATTATGTGTAGAATTAACAAATTTTACTATTTTTGATTCCTTAATACACATACAAACAGTAATTTTTTCTCATTTCAAACAAAATCAAATATGAGGGTAAGAGTTTTTCGCCGTGAAGGTAACAATCAGTATTACTTCCAATTCTTGAGAGATGATGGCCAAGTTATTCTAAATAGCGAAGGCTATACTACTGAAGCTGCCCGAGATAATGGCGTTCAATCTGTTGTTAATAATTCTGCTAGTGCAGATAGATATGAAATCCGAACTAACGATGCGGGCGGTTTTTATTTTATCCTTAAGGCAGGCAATGGCCAAGAAATTGGACGAAGTGTAACTTTCCGAAATGAAGCTGCACGGGATGCCGCTGTTGCCTTAATGCAAGGTGAAGCCTCAAGTTTAGCTGGTGGTGGAGGAAATACTAAACAGGCTGCTGCTACTACGGCAGGAGCAACAATTATCGAGCCCTATAAGGCAAAAGGAAATGAGGATGATTACAAGCCATTAAATTTTTATGAAACAAATGGAGGAGGAGCAGCCAATGGTTTTGATTCTTTTTCCGCTGAAGATGAACATTATTTTTCCTATAATTTGGGAGGAAATGTTTATTTGATTAGTGAAGGATATGGCTCGACTGGTGCTAGAGATAATGGAATTGAGTCTGTGACTAAGAATATGAATAATGAAGCACGTTACCAAAGGCAACAACATCCAAACGGTAAGTTCTTCTTTAATCTGAGAGCAGGTAATAATAAAGAAATTGCCACGAGTCGTTGGTTTGATAGCCAGGGAGATATGGAGGGCGTGATTAGTAGAATGATCGCTGGAGGTGGAACTACTGTTGACAGAACAACACAGCTTCAAGCAGCAAATCGGGATGCAAATATAACAATTGCTGCGCCACCGCCACCCAAAGAAGTGATTGAGTCAAAGAAAAAACGTAAGAAGCGAACTACGCCTAAAAAGCCAAAGGCAGAAAAGGTGTATGTAGCAAATGGTAACTACTTATTCAATGATGTTACTTACCAAGTCTTCCGAAGTGGAAATAATCGATATTACTTTACTTTTAAGAATAAGGATGAAAAAACTTTATTTTTAAATGCAGATGTTAGAGGGTTTGAAACTCAGGCACAAGCGGAAGAAAAGATAGAACAAATCATGCTTTATGCTCCCTATGAAAAGAATTATGAAGGGAAGCAAGCTAGAAATGGGAAATACTACTTTTATATAAAAGGTGCCGAAGATAAAAATATCGGAAAGAGTTTCTTCTATGGAACTTCCGAAGACATGCAGAAGGCTGTAGGTCTTTTACTTGGAAGCGAAGCTCAGATGGCAGCAATTGCTGGAGGTGGTACTGCAACTGCGGCTGGTTCAAAAGCAAATATTGATGAATACTTAGCTTGTAGTGCATATGCCTCAGACACAGATGGTTTCACTAAATTTAAAAGTGACGAGAATGGAGAATTCTATTTTGGTTATAACCATGGAGGAAAAACTTACCTCCGCTCAGAAGGATATACCGCAGAAAAGTCTAGAGATAATGGTATTGAATCTGTCATAAAAAATGCTCCTAATGATGCTCGATGGAAGACGATGAAGGACGAGGAAGATGGAATGTGGTATTATGCTTTAAGAGCTGGCAATAATCAAGAAATTGCGCGTAGTTGTGGATATGAATCTGAAGCTGCTATGAATGCCTCTTGGGGATGGCTTAGAGGAGAAGAATCTCCGATGGGAGTTGGGGCTCAATATATTGGAGGTGTTTGGTATTCAGGAGCATGGATGAGAAGAAAGCAAGAAGAAGAAGCTGCTGCAAAGCGAGCTGCTGAAGCTGCTGCTGCAAAGAAAGCGGAAGAAGAAGCTGCTGCAAAGCGAGCTGCTGAAGCTGCTGCTGCAAAGAAGGCGGAGGAAGAAGCTGCTGCAAAGCGAGCTGCTGAAGCTGCTGCTGCAAAGAAAGCGGAAGAAGAAGCTGCTGCAAAGCGAGCTGCTGAAGCTGCTGCTGCAAAGAAAGCGGAAGAAGAAGCTGCTGCAAAGCGAGCTGCTGAAGCTGCTGCTGCAAAGAAGGCGGAAGAAGAAGCTGCTGCAAAACGAGCTACTGAAGCTGCTGCTGCAAAGAAAGCGGAAGAAGAAGCTGCTGCAAAACGAGCTACTGAAGCTGCTGCTGCAAAGAAAGCGGAAGAAGAAGCTACTGCAAAGCGAGCTGCTGAAGCTGCTGCTGCAAAGAAAGCGGAAGAAGAAGCTACTGCAAAGAAAGCCGCTGCTATTGCTGCTGCGACTGCTGCTGCTGCACTAGCTGCTACAAAAAAGAAAGAAAAAGAAGCCTCAGAGGCACAAGCATTAGCACTGGCTTCTCAAGAAAAGCAAGCTATTAAGGTTGTCAAGAATAAAGACAAGGAAGATGATTATTTACCATGTAAAGCATATGAAGGACATAAAGTGAATGATAAGGTAAATAATATTGCTTTCTTTAAAGGAGAGGATAATCAGTTCTACTTTGTTGCTTATGATGACAATGGCAATGTTAAATTGCGAAGTGAAGGCTTCAAAACAGCTAAGGAAAGAGATGAAGAATTGTCAGGTGTTGTAAGACTTAAAAACAATAAAGAATTCTATAAGCGAATAGAGAAAGGTAAATATTACATGGATATTCTCTATGATGAAACAGGTCGAGAGGTCGGTAGAAGTTGTTTGAGAAATACAGAGAAAGAAGCTGCTGCTGCAAAAGTTAAGCAAGAGCAAGCTGCTGCTGCTGCGACTGCTGCTGCTGCCAAAGTTAAGATAGAGCAAGAGCAAGCTGCTGCTGCCAAAGTTAAGAAAGAGCAAGCTGCTGCTGCCGCTGCTGCGACTGCTGCTGCTGCACTTGCTGCAACTAGAAAAAAAGAAGAAGAGCAAGCTACTGCACTTGCTGCAGCTAAAGTTGAAAAGGAAAAAGTTGCTGCAGCTGCTGTGACTAAGAAAAAAGTAGCGAAAAAAGTGGTAACTACAGCTAAGAAAGAAAAAGTAGTAGCTGCGACTGCTGCTGCTGCGACAGAAGGAAGTGGTACTTGGGGATGGTTGCCTTGGTTACTATTACTAGGTTTAATACCTTTATTATGGTTTACAAAAGGTTGTTATGGTTGTGATGATACTGCTATCCCGACACCAATGGATGTAAGTACTATTGTCGTACCACCAGTACAAAAAGTAGCACCACCAGCTTCACCAACTTGTGCATGTAATAACACGGATTGCGCCGTAATGAATTTACCAGCAAACGGAAGAGCACAAGTATTGACGCGTTTAGGAACAAATCCTGAATTTGGAAATGCGCATGGTTTGACTGGACCTCAATTCTTAGGACGATTAAGAAATCGTTATGCAACAGAATCAGCAGATAAGAAGTTTTTAGATGACTTATTTAGCTGTATGGGATATGCTAATGGTTTTTCAGATGCTACGGCAGATATGTTCTCAGAAGTTACTTTACCGAATGGTAAAACAGGTAATATGGGATATGGAAAAAGTCATGGCACGAGTTATGCTACGCTAAAAGCAAGAGATGCTAAGGACTTAGAAGCCTATAGAATCAAAGCAGCTAATGGATGTGATGTGCACTTCATGAAGACTTGTGGAAATCATTTCTTCTTCTGTAACTAAATTGAATCAAACTTAGGATACTACTAAGTACAGATTTACAAAATAATTATCGCTTGTTGATTAAGTTCAGCAAGCGATTTTTTATTTCTATTAAATTTGAACCTTATAGAAGGCCTGATAAAGGCCAGTTGAAGGTGTAGAGTTTCATCTTGAGATATATTATGAAATTTGTTTATGTAATTTGTTTAAGTAATGTGTCTTATATCCGCCATAAGTGGTAGGATTATATTTTATTAATTTATAGCTACTCCATTGGTTAATGAACTAGCCGAGGATAATAAATATTAAAAATAATAATACTATGTATGTCATTATTCTAACAATTTAGTTTTCTTTGCAATTCTAAACAATAACTTTCCGAAAATGAAAGCACCTCATTAAATCATTTCATTTTTTCATCGTCCCTAGGATATAATTATAGTTTATTAAAATTATGACACCGAATATATTTAAAAGAATCGCAGACAGTAAATGGTTTCAAAATCTAATAATTATCTCAATTTTAGCTGCTGGAGTAATAGTTGGAATTGAGACTTATGGTGATCGGGTCAAAGAATGGTTACCAATTTTGCACACTTTAGATTATTTCATCTTGCTCTTGTTTACCATAGAAGCAATTGTCAAAATAGCTGCAGAAGGTAATAAGCCATTCAATTACTTTAAGGACGCTTGGAATATTTTTGATTTTTTGATAGTAGTAGTTTGTTGGATGTCTATATTTATGCCCAATATAGATGCTGGTTTCGTAGCAGTATTTAGATTAGCACGAATTCTAAGAGTATTGCGGTTAGTTACAGCTTTGCCACAGCTAAAAATGTTGGTGGACGCAATGCTGAAAAGTATCCCATCTATGGGGTATGTGAGTATTTTATTGTTTTTGTTATTCTATATTTATGGTGTTTTAGGCGTTTTTATGTTTGGGGCTAACAATCCTGTCCATTTTCAAGATTTGCCAACCTCTTTGATTACTTTATTTCAAATCACCACTTTAGAAGGTTGGGCCGATATTATGTATATCAATGTTTATGGTTGCGATCATCCAGATTGGGGTAGTGACAATTGTACAACGCCTGTAGCTAATGGTGTAGGCGCTATGATTTATTTTATTTCTTTTGTTTTGATAGGTACCATGATTGTCTTAAACTTGTTTATAGGAGTTATTATGAACAGTATGGATGAGGTGGCAAACGAACAAAGAATGGAGCAACTAGTGGGGGCAAAATCATCAAATGAGGCTCCAAGTTTGAATCATGATATTGACCGCTTGCAAATTCAATTAAAAGAAATGCAAGAGCAATTACAATTCATAGGTCATAGGATTGAAAGAGAGGAAGATGATAGAAGGGTTTAGCTTTGCTGCAATCTTTGCTCTCTTAAATATTAAACTTCTGTTAAAAAAATAGGGGAATGACTCTCAATACACATCTTAGTATTGAACTATTCCTCAATGTTCGATTTTAAAGCAATTAAGTTTTGATACGTAGTGACAATAACAGACTTTTAAAGTATGTTTAGTTATAGCAGTGTTTAGTCATCCATTTAGCAAATTACTGTAGTGTCAATTTTCTTTGATGCGTCTGCCAAAATATTTTGGTAGTACAGATAAACCAACTAACCTAGTTGATATGAATATCAGGCAATTTTTAATAATTTTATTTTCTATAGGGGTATTGATGCCTTCTTTTGCTCAGCAAACAACAGTTTATACAGATGCAAATGCAGCTTATAAACAGGGACGAGAATTTTTTGATAAAGGGCTTTATGCTGCAGCCAATGTAGAATTTGTAAAGGTCTTGCAAGCCAATATACCTACTCAGGAACCAAAGTTTAGAGACCTACAGATGAAAGCAGAATTATATGCTGCAAAAACCTCGGTTCGATTAGGACATCCTGACGGAGAGAAATTGATGTTAGATTTTATCCGAAATCATTCTCCAGAACCCATTGCCAGTCAAGCGATACTAGAAGCAGCAAATTATTATTACAATGACAAGCGGTTTGAAAAGGCTTTAGAATTTTTGGAAATGGTCAATACCTATGACTTGTCAGAAAATCAGCGCTCTGAAGTTCTATTTAAAAAAGGGTATGTCTATTTTGTTAATAAAAAATTCAAAGAGGCAAAAACAGCTTTGGGTAAAACCAAAGAAATTCGGAATGAATACTATGACCCTTCCAATTATTATTATGGGATGACTGCGTTTTTCGAAGGTGATTATGACGAGGCAACTCGTAGTTTTGAGAAAGTGTCTAGTGCTAAGAGATATCAGCCACATATTCCATTTTATTTGACAGAAATATACTTTGCACAAGGAGATTATGATAAAGTGGTTAATTATGCCACTCCGCTTATTAATGAACCAAAATTGAAAAAGCGGAAAGAGATGCACCAATTAATTGGGCAAGCTTATTTTGAAAAACAGCAATATCTGGAGGCGCTTCCATATTTGGAGTTTTATGCGGAAAGCACCTCTAGCATGCGAGAGGAAGAGTTTTATCAATTAGCCTTTACCCAATACAAAACAGGACATTTTAAGGAAGCAGCTGACAACTTTGAGCAACTTAGTGGAGTTGATAACGAAATGGCGCAAAATGCCCTATACAATTTAGGAGATTCTTACATTAGACTGGACCAAAAAGAGGGAGCAAGGGAGGCATTTGGAGCAGCAAGTAGGATGGATTATGATAAAATAATTACAGAAGAATCACTATTCAATTATGGTAAATTGTCTTATGAATTAGGGGTAGACAGAGATGCTGTGACTGCTTTTCAAAGTGTACCCGTTACTTCTAAATACTATAACGAATCTCAACGATTGTTGAGTGAAGTATTTTTAAATACAAGAGATTATGCTCGGGCG
>CANNZV010006919.1:0-14013 GCA_947561585.1 Caprella mutica | reverse complement strand
CCCCTGTTTTTAAATCCTTATTTACCTATATTATTTAATCCTTATTGACACTTTTGTAATTCATTACTGATTAAACATAAAACATATGTATATCGGGAGGCGTGCCACCCCCCGAACACCCCTGCCAGGTCAATAAACAATCATGAAGTGTGCAGTACAACAAACTAGCGGATACAACAAACTACATTAGCAGCACTCAGTTATTTCTATATAAGTAGTTCTTCATTTGTATAACTAGGTAAATAGGGATTAAAAAAACAGGGAGGGAGGGGGGGCTCGTGACCGAGGAGGCTTATGACCTAGGGGGGCTCATGACCGGGAGGGCACGTGACCGGGGGGTCTCATGACCGGGGGGGGGGGGCTCTTGTCTTGACCGAGGGGGCTCTTGACCGTACCCCATTCTTGACAAATGATGCATTCTTTATAGCATAAGGCCATAGAGATTTAGGCAGTTCCGCTTATATCAGCATGCATCTTGCCATCTCGAAAAGTGACCTCCAAGCCCGCAGTTCCGTTTTGATGTGGCGAATATGGTGCTGAAAATTCATGATTTATTTTATTCTTCACTATTGTCTCTTGAAAACTTTGAGAGGTGAACTCCGTACCGTTATCACTACACAATCTCTTGACTGATCCGTATGGTGATAAATCTGCAAGAAATCTTTCAAATGCTTTACTTGTATCAGACTTTTTCTTAATACAGTACACTATATTAGCAGATGAGTAATCGTCGATGAAACACACTGCATACTTGAATCCTTCATTTGATTCGTTGGCTATTGGTCCAGCCAATTCACAATGAACCAACTCAAGAGGTCTTGTAGCTCTCTTGCCGCTCTCCCTACTAATAGTTTGAACCATCTTTCCTTGAATGCAAACTTTGCATTGGAAATTCTTCTTTCCAGTAATATTCATGCCATTGACTTCTCTCTCCAAATTGAGAATATCTTAAATGTTGCAATGACCTAAAATGCAATGCCACTCTTTCAAAGAACGTGTAGCGCTCTTGACACTTTTGACATTATTCAAGAAATATAGCTTACCATCTTTTTCTATGTCAAAAACTGTCCCATCTTTAGCTTTCAGTTCAGCGTGGTTTGGTCCAAACGTTTCATTTGCACCTTTTTCTGTGGCAGCCTGAACTGAGAAAATGTCCTGCTGGTAAGAAGGAATACACAAAGCTTGTGTCAAAGTCAACTTATGCACCATTAGAGTCATGAATAATGATATTTGCATCTCCTCTACCAGTGACAATATTATTTGATCGGCTTCCATCTGCTAGCTCAATAACATGACGTGATGCATCAAAACTTACATCGAAATTAACAAACTTGTTTGAATCGTTCACAATATGCGCCGTTGCGCCACAATCAACTAACAAGTTATTACAATGATTAATTCCATTATTGATGTCAACACCAACTTTAAAAACAAATGACCTTTCACTTACATCATTCGTATTATCACTTATAGGGTTTGTAATTCGTATCATGAGTTTTCGATTTGCAATAGTTACACCACCTACTTTCAGATTTCTTAATTCTCTGACTGTTTTCATTGGATCTATTTATATTATTGCACTGATATTTCTTATGTCCTAATTTTCCACATGAGTAACACTTAACACTTTTGTTTTCACTATTTTGCAAATGCATAACACTATTATCACCACTAGCATTTTCATTACGACAATATTGAGTTTCTTCAAAACTTTTCAATGACACTTTGAATACATTAAGTTCATTCAATTTTATACCTTTACACGAATATTAAAAGGATTTATTAAACCTAATACCTAGTTGACAATCAAAACAAATGGTGTACTTTCTTTTTCGTCAGGCTGAAAATTTCTTACATTAGTAAGTCTGAAGTAAAATAGGTAATGTAAAGTTTTGATTATAAAAATCTTTAAAAGCATATAAAATTAAAAATATGCTACCAAATTCGATGCGGTTTGCAGCAAAATGATAGGAAACATTAGCCTCGTTGAACTTTTAATAGGTAAGCGCATGAATTAAATAGTCTAACTATTCAATTCACGGGAAAGCGTATGGTACAAAGACCTATGTTCTAAATGATGAATATTTTTCGGTTAGCTATTTGAAAAAAAATCTACCTACGATTATTAATACAAAAAAAAAACAGGATCGGTATTATTAACTTACAGAATGGCGCCATTTCATCGTCCTCGGTAAAATTCGAATGTTTTTTACCCCACAAGGTTATCATTTTATCCCATTAACTAGAAAGTGTGGGAAAATATCCAATACAAAATAAATTCGTTAAAAGATGCTAGAATCTTAAAATTTGAATCTTAAAGGGGGGTGGGGAGGTAAAATCAAACATTTGTTAATGGAATCAATACATTTAATTATGTGTGATCAATACTTATTCTGTTCACCTAAATAATACTTATTAAAGAAAAGAAAAATTTATTTATTTTCAGCAAGAACCATCTAGTGATGAATAGCACAAGCTTTGCAAGAGTCATTGGCGCCATCTTGTTGTGTTTCCACAAGCGTTGGGCATAAAAAATTCTATATCTGCAAGTAATATTAATAATTATAACACTGAAAATACTTTATTTGTTAGTATATTGTATATAAATTACAAATTCATTTATTTATAGATTTTTTACGAAGATAAACAGACATTCTATAAACGTTCATGAAGATTGTTCTATAACGTTTAGGAATTAGTTAATGAAAACAACGCTTTCTATCCGATGTTCGCATAAACTATATGTTAACTTATAAAAACTAGCTCTTTCTCTTCTCTGAAAATACAGTGATTTCAGACGAAATATTTTATATCCGTTATAATCAATGTCTACTGAGTAAACATTACATGATGTTGAGCCAACGTTGGCCCAATTCAGAACGAAACTCTGGGCCAACGCTGTCGGGTGTAGGTCATAAGCCTCCCGGTCAAGATATCCCTGGTCATGAACCCCCCCTGGTCAGGAGCCCTCCCGTTCAAGAGCCCTGGTTTTTTAATCCTTACTTACCTATATTATTAAATCCTTGTTGACACTTTTGTAGTTCATTACTGATTAAACATAAAATGTATGTATATCGGAGGGGGGGTGTGCCGCCCCCAGAACCTCCCTGCCAGGTTATTAAAGGTCCTCTCCAGGCTGCGGGAAAAAAATGAGTTTATTACATAATATTATAGAACTAAGGTGTATGATCAGTATTCCGTAAACCACGTACAATTCGATTCAGTATATATTTTATTATTTGCTTTTATAGTTTTTTAATACTCTGTGAGCAACAAATGAGCGAATCACTAACCTGACGCTGAGAAAGTAGATTGTACACTCTTTGTTTTGATTGTAAATTTAGATTTTTAAACAAACAATGCGTTTTTGGTCTTCGTTTAATATATTAAATGTTTCCTAAAATATATAAACGTTTCCATAACAAGTTTATCTGATTTTATACCTTTACACAAATATTAAATTTATTTATTAAACCTAATACCTAGTTGACAATCAAAACAACTGGTGTACATTCTTCTTCTTCTGACTGAAAATTAGAAAGTCGAAAGTAAACTAGGTTTTGTAGAGTTTTGATTATAAAAATCTTTAAACGCATATAAAATTAAAAATATGCTATCAAATTTGATGGGGGTTGCAGTAAAATGTTAAAAAACATTAGCCTCGTTGATTTAAGCAATAAAAAAATTTGCTTGGGGAGACCTTTAAACAATCATGAAGTATGCAGTACAACAAACTATCGTATACAACAAACTACATTAGCAACTCTCAGTTATTTCTATCTAAGTAGTTCTTCATTTATTTAACTAGGTAAATAAGGAAAAAAAAACAGGGAGGGGGGGGGCTCGTGACCGGGGGGGGGGCAATTATGACCTAGGGGGGCTCATAACCGGGGGCTCTTGACCGTATCCCAACGCTGTCACGCCGGCCTCCATGTATTGGGCCAACAAAGGCCCGACGTTGGCCCATCGCACGAATGTCCACCAGTTCTGAGCAGTATAACCACGTATAAACGACTTATTGGTATTGTCAATACTTAACGTTACCGATGCCATGCGTCTACGGCCATTACTATTTTCATACAGGGTGGGGCGTAAGTTTGGAAGCAAATGAAAGTGCATATTATAATCCAACGAAAAATATATTTAATAATTTACAGTTATGTATTATTACATAAGGGTTTTAAGAATTCAAAAATCATAAATTTATTCAAAATGTCCCCCCTTGTTTTTAATAACAGCCTCAAATCTCCTCCGAACTCCTCCTACTGCGGCACGCAACTGTTCTTGTGAAATTTCCTTCCAAGATCTCTGGAGAGAACGCTTTAAATCATCCACACTGCGATGGAATTTACCACAGGCCTTTGATTCAAGAATGGACCATACCGAAAAGTCCATAGGATTAACATCTGGGGAGCAGGGAGGCCACATTTCTTTGGACCAAAACCGTGGAAGATGGTCATGGCACCAGTTTTGAGTGACATTTGCAGTATGAGAAGTCGCGCCGTCTTGCTGAAATGTCCATAGAGTGTCATTACCGAAATGATCCTTAGCTGACTCCAACATTGGCGTCAAAATATTCTCAATATAACATTTAGCATTGATTTTGGCGCCTTGTTCCACAAAAATTAAAGGAGATCTCCAAGCTTCTGAAACGGCGGCCCAGACCATTACTGAAGCAGGTTTCATGGTTCTGTGGACAGTTTTTTGGTTGTATGGGATGTCTTTTGCACTTTTACCAATTATTCTGCCATTCCTCGGGTTGTGAGCCATTTCCACTGTGAAAATTTTTTCGTCAGACCAAACAATTTCACCAGCCGTGCCAGACTTCAATTCTCACAGAAGTGCTTTGCTTCCCTCCAATCTCTTTTTCTTTACAGCTTCTGACAGAGTCTGTCTCTTTTGGAGGGTGAAAGAGGACATCTTTAGGTCTTCTTTGACAACTCTTCTCATTGTTCTGGGACTCACATTAGCTGTTTTGACTAACAATCGTATTGACCTTTTCGGGTTCCTCCTGATCTTCTCTCGGGCACATTTTATCAGTTGTTTGGTGCGTTGCGAGCGTGGTTTACCACTTTTTGGACGATCAGTCAAGTCTCCTCTCTCATTAAAACGCTTCACACACTTCCAAACAGTCGATCTCGCTATTGAGAGAGTCTTTGAAATGACGGAATCTGACTTCCCGGCACGGTGTAGAGCAATAATGGCTTCTCTTTTGTCTGACATTTTTGAATTGACTAAATTTTTGTAAAAAATAACAATGCCACGTCATAATGTAGTGTCTCTACTATAGTTCAAACCCTATCACCTACTTAGGAACTTACTTTTAAGAATTATATTAATGTTTGAAAAATTGCTTCCAAACTTACGCCCCACCCTGTATAACAGGTGTAATAATTAGATAACGCTATAGAGAACACGTGAAGACAACAGTTACTTCTAACAATGTAGTAACTGTCCTACAAATACATTTTACAGATCGAAGTAGGGAGAAAGAATTGAAAAGTTGCCAATTCAAACTCAAATATATATAATTTTACTTAGCTATTTTAACCAAATAATAATATTTCTATTTAAAATTGAATAGAAAGTATAATTTTCAATGTGAATAATTATTTCAAATAAAAAAATAACTTTTTCCACTAAATATATAAATTAACTAGCGTCCAAGCTCATTTTTATGAATGAAATAAATAAAGTGTTAAATTAATAATTGAAGGGATAACAGGCCTATTTATACTAAATTGTCAGAAACTGCTACGATTTCATAGATATACATACTTAATTGAGGATATCAAATTGGCTATTTGGTGTGATTTAATTTGGGAGAGACCGATAGCACCTATTTTCTCTGATATTCTAGCGATAATTGCTAAATAGAATCAGTAGACCATATAATAAATATACTGGTACATCAAAAAATCACTGGATTGGTTAACCAATGTTCTCTTCATTGGGCCAGTGCTGTTTGGAAACCGTTGGCCCAATGTCGTTTTCACAGCATTGGCCCAGTGTGCAATAACATTGGCGTGCCAATGCTCGATCGCGCCTTTACTTTGCCAACGTTTACCACAGTAAAAGGATTAGGGGAGTAGTGGATGGTGCGTGACGTCAATAATCTTGAACCAATCAGCGACTCCCAGAGTCACATGATTGTGAAAAGTGTAGACAAACCAAGATGAGCTCTAGATACAAACGAATAACAGCGGCAACCGCGCATTAATAAATGTTTAAAGATAGTAAGAATACAGCAGAAAATAGTTTAGGAGACATGATAACAAACATTGGATAGAAATTGTTGCAATCAGCAAATCTCTAATATGGCTTGAATCAACAACCATTTTCAAAAATTGCTATTTCTGTGGAGACGATTTTTCAAGAATCAAGATGGCAATTCACCAAGATTTTGAATCAATTCAAAACTAAGTTGAGGTTTCTCTTAAACTTAGTTTTATTAGGGTTGTGACAATATGCTTTTAAAATCATAAATCCTGAAAATATTATACACTAATTGAATTTTCGTATGATATTCTTAAGATATACAAAACGCATATTGTCACAACCCTAGTAATTATCTTATCAAATTATTCAATTTGATTTATACTTAAATAAATGTAATATATTTATTTAGTTAAAATATCAATACTACATAGTAAATATTAGTAAATTTTCCGCTCATGACGTCACGCACCACCAGTGTCTTCTGCAACGCTATTGGTCAGTTTGAAAAAATATGTCTCCCATATGAGATTGCTCTACTCCCTTAATCTTTATACTGTGCGTTTTCCGACGTGGGCCCGATAGTGCAATGTTATCCCCAGGCAGCAAGAATTTATTCCTGGGATATTAATGGAATATCCCAGGAATATATCCTTCTTCCCAGGGTTATTCCCTTAATATCCCAGGAATAATACTTGCTACCTGGGTCAGAGTATATTTATCATATTATGATATAAATATTTGATATGAAAATAAAATGCACCCCTCCCATTAAGCCTCGATGACACGATCGAGGCTTGTTAACTCGCTACGAACTGGGGAGTTTACAAGATGCTAGTGAACTCACCCCGTGCCATCATGTTGACTAGTGAACTAGAAGCTTGTAAAAAAAGTTGCAAGAAAAGTTGAACATGTTCAACTTTTATGACGAGTTGGCTTGTTAGCTTGTAAACTCGCTCAGTGTACTCATAGTTGATAGTAAACTAGCAGCGAGTGACTTTTTCTAAGTACTGAAGCTGATAGTTTCCACTTGCTGTCTAGTTGGCTTTTGGGCGAGTACGTGTTTCTTACTCGCCAGCTTGTAACTCGCCAGCAGGCGGCTAACATAGCGCTTCCGAGACGTAACAATTCCGTTATCTTTTCAGTATTGTTTTAGAAACGAGGGCGAGTACACGCCCATGTGTCGTTCTCAGTAAGTTGAGTAACGGTTTTCGTTAGCACAACAGCTGATGTTAACTTAAACATTATTCTGCAAAATACTTTAGGTAACTGATCATTTTGCTCAATAATTTTCTCATCTTTCGACATTTAACTGATGTACGAAGATTAATTGATGAATATTTAGGCAACAGATGCAATGTTAATGACTTAAATAAGTGTTTGGTGGAGCGCGTAATAGATGCATGCACTCTTCTTTGCTAATGAAACGACACTGAGCCGTGTGCGAAGTTGCGAACGCTCCCTGACACAGTTCATAGAATAAGGTAGTTAGGACAAGTCTACGGGTGAAAATAGCATGGACCCAGTGACGTAACAGGCAGTTGCCAAGTATTGTTTTTGTCGCGCGATGCCTTAGCTAAAAAATCAAAATAGCATACTTGAACAAATTTAATTATTTGGTTAATTCGATTATTTTCTTTTCAAAATGAGGTTATTAATTACCATTATAGATTATTTACGTGAAATTCAGTTACTTAGAGCACTCTCATCATATAATAAACTCTTATTTAAGCATTTTTAGTTAGTAGTTTACAGCACTAGAAACCAATTTTTTAAAAAGCAATTTCAGCTTATTGAGCCTGATACTAGATTACTATGCATGTAAGATGGTTATATTAAAAAATGTAAGCTAAAAATATTATTTATATTCATACGGATAGACTATATTGAACTTGATATAAAAACATATAATTAGGTATTATTTTTAAAGGATAGTAATTATATTCACAGATTTTATTGGATGGATCATTTATACCCCGAATATTATTATGGTTTAACTTTCAGCTTTAAATAGATAAATATTTATAATCCATATTTAGAACTTATCACAGGTTACCACAGACTATTGCGAATCAACAAAACTGACATTTCCATTACTATTTTCTACTAAATTTTGAATTCTTTAAAGTATAGGAACAATCATTTAAAAAAAGAGCTGTATCACAAACACAATATAATCATACAATAGTATTATAGTTCATTTAAGGTCTGAAAAAATGGAAAAAAAAACTCGAATTTTAGTGGTTGATTTAAGTCTACCCTATAAACAACGTATATAGATTCGATTTCTGGGATATCAAATCGATGGATTGTTCTATCGAATCGACAGACTGATGTTTATAGGGTCTCCTTTGGCTACCTAGAACAAATATCCAACAGGAAAATGAGTGAATTAAATACAAGGGACTGGAAGAAGCAGTCAGAAAAGAAAGTGGCTCAATGAACAAAGTCACCTACCACTTTCAGTGACAAAGCTCATGGATGAAGAAAAGCTACTCCATCACTTACCAAGGAATGTAATGAAAAGGGAAACAAGCACCGGTGGCTTCACTCACGGATGGAAGAGGAAAATGAAGAGCTGATAGTAACTGAAGTTGAACCATTTACTGGTCATTGACAGACATAATTCATTCCACGCATAAATAACTTTAATAATAACAGTACTTTTATGAGTATGAAAAAAAAATGAAACTACTAAACTAGTTCATGTCGCTATATAGAATAAATTGTATCCATTTTAATAGGATACAATGGATACAATTTCAAAATTTATAGATTAAAGCATAATTTTTCAGCTGCAAAATGAATCGTCCAGTGATCCAGAAACAAAATTAATAATAGAAAAAAAAATTAAAATTCATTGAAGCAGAATAGTTTTAATTGTTAACTCTATTCAATCAAAATGAAAAATTAAAACTATCCCGCTTATTTGAATATACTTTCAAATGGTCATTGGAAACTTAATGGACAAATTTAATTATTAGTTATTATCATTAATATATTCTTTTCATTTACATGTCTAAGCTTCTGATTCCACGTTCTAAGACATAAAACTTAACTAAATATTTGTTCATTTGATCACAGCATAGTTGAGGGAGCATACAATATTAATTGTACTTCAATTCTGATAGTTATTTAGTAAATTCTAAAATAGCAGTTCTTATTTAAGAAAAAATGAGAAGAAATTCCTTAATAAGGATATAAATGATGGGCAGCAATATTTTAATCCCTAGGATGAATCTATATTCAGATCAGGGGAGATTAAAATACTGCTGCATGTTTCACAATCAGCCAGTTTTGATTCGAGATTCTTGCTGTGATATTTTTCAATTTTTATGACACTTTATTCTGTAAAAGTAGCTGCAAGCATTTTCAGATGCGATGGAATGGAAGAAGCCTCCAACTGGTGTTATTGGTGACCGTGAATAGGTCACTGCAGGCAGCTTTAACTTCACTTTCTAGAAAGCCCATTTCCTCCAATTCTAGTTCAGGCGAGGGGTCCTATGAAAATTTTCATAAAATATTAATTACAGTTAGAGTTTAACATCCATAAATTGTTAGCTTCAAATATTTATGAAAAGGACTACATAAAAAGTCTACAAAAAAGACTACATAAAAAGTCTATAAAAAAGACTAATAAGGAGCAATTAGTGAATTCATGAATTGTTTCACCTACTAATAGTCAGTGCAATCAAAGCAATAATGAGATGAAGCTATATGGTAATATACTTACGTTGTTCAGAAGATGAATCATATAGTCATTTTCTTCTTGCGCTGCTTCAAAATTTCCAATGAGGGAGGTAGCAACCAGCTCTTCTCAGATGAAATTTGGTCAGAATCAAATAATTTTCTGAATTTAGACTTACTGACTGGAGTTCCTGTTTGAAAGTAGGAAGTAATTAATTTGACAAATTAAACAAAATAGTTAAACTCTGTAAGATTATAAAAGCACAGACATATCGGTGGATTTTTTCTCCTTTGAAAATAATAATATTCTAGCAACGTTTGTGATTTTCTAGCTAGCTATTTATTCCTAAATTTCATCGAGTTTTTGGTGAATTGGTGGCTAAATAGAGAAAAAAATTGGTCGATTAACGAATTTATTGACAATTCTGATGGATTTTAATGGTAAATTATGCTAAATTAATGGTTACATTCCAACAAAAATAGTATGGCTCATAAACTCTCCATTTATCTCTCCAAAAGAAACTAAATTTCTCTTTAATTTTAATTTATCAAAATGATGATATTAGGCATCATAAATTCTCTCCAAAATAACATTGTAGCATACATAGATCAAAATAACTGTCATAAACTCACCATTAAAATGGCAAGTTTGGTGATGCTTTATTTATTACATGGGTTACATAGGAATGAATTCAAAATCTCCCGCAGCTAAATTAATGGTTACATAGGAATTAATTCAAGATCTCCTGCAGAGATATGAAATTTATAAAATAGGGCTCAGAGCCTCAGATTTGTATTTTGTTGCAGAGAGTCTTAGAAAAATGTTCCATATTTTGCAGTCTGGCTATGCTACAATATTATTTAGGAAAGAATTTTGAGGAAATTTAGCTTCTTTGAGGATAACTGGAGTTTATGAGACATACTAATATTAGTAATTTTACAATTTACTAAGTTGTCTGAGACTGATGAGGTTCTAATAAATGAGTAATAAACAAATAAATAGTGATAAAACTAAAAAGAACTTTCTACCCTTATAAAATAACTTGGATGTTAAAGGACTTGAGGCTCAAATTTACAATCACAAACTTGCAAACCAGTCTCAGAAGCTGGATTTGTGGATTATTCATGCAATCAAGAAATATTTGGCTATTTCATTCCTATGTTTCCATGTTATTTGCTGCGCCTAAATCCCATTTTCTGTAAGAAAATCCTGGGTCTGTAGAGACATTCATTTCAGACTGCCTCACCAATATATTGGCTAGTAAGTAAGGACACACTGTATTACCTGGTTTGTACTTTGTATGATCATATGGTGCAAATATATCAACCAAAATACTATAGGCTTCAAATTGAAAAATTTATTTAGCTAGACCCAGTCTGTATTCAAAAAGCTGAAGAAATCCATCAAAAATTTTCATTAATTTGGCCTATCCACCAACATTTTCCCAATTTATCCACCGAAAAGGCGGAAAATTAATGGTAACATAGGAATAAATAGCTAAAAATCCACAAACTTTGACAAAGCAGAATATTATTTTCACAGGGGAAATTTTTTTATCAACATGTTGCCACTTGCCAGTTTGTAACTTTGTATTTGGTGCACTGAACTCATCTGACTTTTTCAAAAATCTGAGAAATATCTGCTAACATTTTTCATCAATTTGTCTAGTCCTCCAACCTTTTACCAGTTTCCTCTCCAAAAATTAATGGTAATATAGGAATTAATAGCTAAATTTATTAGAGAAATTGAATATCTGTTGACAAATCATTGGAATTTACTATCATATAGGTACAATGATACAATCTGGACAAGTTGGTGGAATAATGGAATTTACCATGAAATAAAGACTGGCTAGACAGTAGGGTCACACAGCCTTCAGGTAAATTGCGGTCCTTTAATTTCTAATTGCGGTCCTTTAATTTCTAATTGCGGCACTGTAATCTGTTAAGAATGTCTCACTCTCAAAAACATTCTTAAACTAATTTATATTGAGTTGAAACTCAATGCGTTCTAGATTTTGTTTATTTCCAGAGTGCTTCAAAATCAAAGCCATCATAGATTTTAGTGTACTGAGGTTAGTGGCTGCAGTTGGTTTGAGTGCTGCAATTTACCTACCTAATCGGCTGACCGCTGACGCTACGGTAGCGTCAGCGGTCAGTCGATTAGGACTAGGTAGCGTCGCTACCTAGACCTTGCCGGCTAGCCCCTAGGCTAAATCGACTGCTCACTTAGCCTCACTACGTGATGGCGACGCCTACGTCGTCTAGTTTAGTAGTTTACCTATAAGGCTATAATAGGTACTCACCAACAGATGGAAATGCTTCCTTATTCAAATTCTTCCTAGGTATGTGGAGACTGTGGAGTCTAGAGACAAAATTCTAGTGAAATCACTTTTCATTGTTCACAAATAGGTAGTAGCAACCTAAGTTATTATCTTTTTCAATCAATTTTCTCAAATTTCCAACACATAGCTACCTACAGTAATCTAAGATTAAAATTTGAAGTCATATTGATGAAATTGGAAAGATCTTATTAGGCAAGTGTCCATTAGCATGATTACCTAGGTATCTTAGGTTGTTTATCTTTATAATTACGGTTTAAAAATTGCATATTTATATTCTAGGCACCATTATAGAATAATAATATCATATTGTATAATTTTATTAATAGTTGATCAAGAATTATGAAGTTGATTAGCTTTTCGGACAATCTATCAAAGTTTACATCACACTTTGTTTACATTTTTGTTTCAGAATTTGGCGCTCAGTTGTCTGAGCTCCATGATTGGTAGAAACATCCGCCATCTTGAATGACGTCACTGCCTCACAGCTCCGAAATTTATATTATAGCGTTGTCCTAACTACCCTTCTATAAACTGTGCTCCCTGAACTGTCAGTCTGTCGCTAGGGTAACGTCATGTGTGAGCTGTAACGTCACCACACGTTATAGCGGAACGTTACGCCCCTTCCATCTAATAGTACTTCCAAAGACAATATAAGATAGACGCTCAACTCCATGTTATAAAATACAGAGTATGTTTGCACTGACGTCAGCACTCTGACCCAACTTCTAGCCAATCAGCGTTAAGGTGTACCTACAACTTAGTGTCGTCTAAGACAATATGATACCTATTTTACATTAATACTCGTTTGGTATACCTAGTTATAAATATTCTCCGAATAGAGATGGTAGATTATATTCAAAATATTAAATTGAACCACATATGCGATCTTGTAAACTTAATTGATAATATAGTAATTAGTTCTCTGATCCCTAATCAGTAGAGAATACTTATATTTCTAATGACTTCACACGTTAAAACTAAAGATTATCCTTCTGTGAATTTCAAGGGGGGGGGGGGGGGGTGGGGGGGGGGGGTCGTACTTTTATTATTGTTTGGTGTGACGTATGCTACTGATCGCTTCTGATTGGTTGTTATTATTTTTGCATGTGCCCTATCAAGTTGAGCGTCTATCTTATATTGTCTTTGGTACTTCCATGCTCGCCAGCTAGACGCGAGTAAACTAGCCTCACGTGCCAGCGACGTTGAAGGCTAAATACCTTCAACGTTGAAATTTTTTACCCTCTAGGTAATATTGAAATTCCGTTTTAATCTCTTCAATCAAATGCTAGAATATTATTGGTACTAATTGTATTATGATGCCCGAAGATTACTGAATTAGCATACACAGAGATTCACCTGTTCAACTCTGTTCTTTTTCTTATCTATCAGAATCAACAGGCGACCCAACTGAGCGTTTGAGGATCAAAGCACGGTTTGTCGACAAAATAGCTACAGAATGATCCTAGACCAATTAGTTCTACAAAAATATATAATCAACTCATTTTTCCCCCTGAGCTTTTAAAGGATCTTCAATTGAGGCCAGCTAAATTGTTTTCTAAATTCCCTATTTAATTTACTTTTACCTCAAATCAATTCACCGAGACAACTGCAAGGGTTGCGTTTTTTCTTGCGTTTAATTTTTGTTTTTAATGGAAAAATATTGTTTTTAAAAAAAAATCAACTTAACAATATTGTTTCGGTATTTTAAATTTTGTAGACCCTTGAAAAAAATTGAATTCAAACCGTGAAGAAATTGAAGGACCAT
>CANNZV010006918.1:0-14022 GCA_947561585.1 Caprella mutica | reverse complement strand
AAGAGGAAATCCAAGTAAAAGAGTATGTCTCATAAACTCTCCAGCTCTCTCCAAAATTCACCAAATTTCTCTTCTAAATGATCAAATTATCATAAATTCTCTCCAAAATAACATTGTAGCATAGGAGAAAAATAGAGATTTCTCACCATTTGCAATTAAAGGGCTCAAAGTATCTGTTACAAACTCGCCATTGAAATGGCGACCATGTTTCAAAGTATGGACAAAGTCGCCAGTATACTAGGACTGTAACGATACCATAATTATTGCCGATACCGATATGAGTACCGATATGATAATTTGTCTACACCGATACTTAAAAACCACCGATATTCCGATATCGATACAAATATTTTTTAATTACACATTATTATTATTAATTTCATTTACCTATATATTAAATATAACGAATCTGAAACAATAGTATCAGATTCGGCAAGTCTGATATGTACCGTATTGTATGTTCGGGGGCCCTGAGGGGGGGGGGGTGTTTCCTTTCCTTTTGCCGTACGGCATTTCTTTATTTCAATATTCATATTCAATATTTACAGTATTTAAGTTCTTTCATTCACATGGTAGCATAGTTATTAATTAGTGCCGAGCGGGCATTTATTTACGTGGGTTACGATTCTCCCTAGAAAGAATAATCAATTTGTTTAATTTACTGTTTACATTACTTGTCAATAATAATCATCAATATCTTCACTTCATTAAATAGCATCAAATCAAATATAGTACCAAAATAACAAGGTTAAATAAAACACAGTCATATTTTAAATTAGGTGTACTCTAAATAAGTAATAAATCAGACAAAAGGTTCGAGAAATAGCAAATCCTATATATACATCGTACACTTAATTCAATTAATCAAATATCTACCTATGGACGAGTTTAACTTACAACATGGGTCAAGCTTTGGAGGTTGAGAGTATACTTTTCACATATAAACACTGACACAATCACTGAGGAAATACGGATGGGGTTACTGAATTTCTAATGGAGTTGATGCGGCTGGAAACTCTTCGGAACCACTGTACTAGTGTATTGGGAACGACTGAAGTCCTCCACTGGAGCTTTGTCAATTGACGTGGACGACAACTCGTGCAAATCTCGGTACGATGATGGTGACTCTGGCTTCAGACTCCTACTGCTTATTGAATGTCTGCTCTGCAGCATGAGAAGTTTTTCTGCAACGTCAGAAGATATTCTGCAATAGACTTCAGTTTTTGGTTCCCACATCCTGTCTCATTTGGCTTTGACTCTGCCGTAAAGAATACAACCTCTGCTGCCGAGATCCATTGAATTGCAAGATTCAGCCACTTGCTAAGGATCCTATCTCCACCACTATGACGGGCGGAGATCTTCATCGACTAAGTCCTGCGATGGTCACCTAAGGCTGGGGTGAGAGAAAACTTCACCCTGCCGGGGTCTTATCCAGACCGATAAACTACTTAAGACACTCTTGTAAGCAGAGAGTGACGACAGACAGAGTAGGACCTTCATAATCTCAATCCACCGCTTATATACTCCCCAGATTCATCCGAAACTCCACCCAAATCCAAACATAAGATGCCGCTGATCTCACTTCTCCAATTCCGATTGGTTCTCAACCCTCCTGTAGGCTGTCCCTAATTCTACCCTCAACTAATAGAAACTGACCAATTCAAAAATAACTCCTCCTATATTTCCGACTAAACTAATTACTTTCTCACAGAAAGAAACATCAAACTTGAAATCTGTTAGGATACATGAAACCTCAAGAGCTCGTTATTTCTATAAAGTAAACCACAGAAAATCTCTGGTCTAGAGAAAACAGTAGGTGGTTAATTACCCTCACCAAATACATTACATGTAACAGAGTTTGAAACTCTTATTCACTATCTTAAAGCAATAATTATTATTGTCAATCAACCATCCTAAAACCACAAACATTTGAGCAGAAGGGAAATATCCAATGACACTGTTTTATTTCAAAGTCACAAAATATTTAACTTCAAATAACAAACCAGTCGGAAGATTTTATAACTACCAGTATACAGTATAATGTAAATACTACGTAGGTATGCACAATCTATTATCTGCCAATGAGCTACCAAATACTTAAATTCAATGTTCTTATGACCCTAAATGTGCACTGCTATTGGTTGGAAGCATCGATGACGTATGAGTAGGGTAGTACTAAAAAAACTAATGTAATGAATTGGTATATTCGTGGCTCGTCCAGTTTGTTTTTAAATATAATATTAATAAGTTTCAAGTATTGTAATCATTGTTTATAATCCAAAACATGATTAATTTAATTCATTTAACCATCATTCTTAATACTCTGCTTATATTCATTGAATAGCAATGACTTATTATATATCTGTTTTAGTACAAATTGATACATGTCTGAGTCTGTTTGGAATACACCTACTTATAGTGTGTCACACGTTTTTAAAACTTGATAATTTCTTACTTATAACAATTTAACCCTGACCATGTTTCTGAACAAGTTTCATTTTCAGTTTATTGTTGTCTGCTGCCATTAAATTTAAGAAAAGACACTTTAAACAAAATTAATTAGTTATGATGATATTTATCGTATATTTTTGAAACGATAAAAGATGTAATAAGTGAATATTTGTTAAAAATAAGACTTTTAGATAGTATCGATGGTATCAGCATTTTTTAATTAATATTTGTCGATCCGATATCGAGTACCGATACCTAAAAAATGGCCAATATAACCCAGACTGCAGGAACTGGTAAAGTGTTCTCCAAGAAATCCTCTATTTAGGCTTCTGTTCTCAGTAAAATACATGTAAACATAGGAAGAAATTAAGGATTGTTCGCACAGAAAATGTTAAAAATGTCCCATGTTCTACAGACTGGAATATAACGAGTACCGATACCGATAGTAACTGTACAGCCCTACTGTATACTGAACTGGCAACTTTTGAGAGGTGAAATAAGTTGAAAAACCTGTAAATAGCTAGTAAATCACTCCTAGATAGTCTCAAGAGATACACATGCAATTGTGGTCCAAAACGGACAGATTGGGGTCCAAAACGGTCCAAATGGGGACCAAGCCGGATCTAATCAGGCCCAAACGGAGCTAAGTAGTTCATTAAAACACTTAAATAGTTAGTACAATACATTGGAGAAAAATATTAATATTTAGAATGAGTTATTTAACTGATAATAGCTACCTACTTATGTTGAAAAAAAAAAAATAGCTACTTTGAATGCTCATATCCTATAAGCCGGAAATTATTCTTCAAAAAATATTAATATTTTTTGAAGAATAATATGAATATTTTTTGAAGAATAATTTCTGGCTTATAGAATATGAGCATTCAAAGTAGCTATTGTTTTTTTTTTTAAACATAAGTAGGTAGCTATTACCAGTTAAATAACTCATTCTAAATATTATTATTTTTCTCCAATGTATAGTACTAACCCAGACTGCAGGAACTGGTAAACTGTTCTCCAAGAAATCCTCTATTTTGCCTTCTGTTCTCAGTAAAATACATGTAAATATAGGAGGAAATTAAGAATTGTTCGCACAGAAAATGTTAAGAATGTCCCATATTCTACAGACTGGGTACTAACTATTTAAGTGTTTTTATGAACTACTTAGCTCCGTTTCGGCCCGATTAGATCTGGCTTGGTCCCAATTCGGGCCATTCCGGCCATTTGATCCGTTTTGGACCCCAATCTGTCCAGTCTGCAGAATATGGAACATTTTTCCAAGACTCTCTGCGGGAGTTTTTGATTGAATTTTAGAAATTTGAGATCTCTGCGGGAGATCTTGAATTAATTCCTATGTTACCGTTAACCAGATTGCATTCTTTGTGAATTTTTTTTCGAAACTCGTGGTCTTCTAAAAGACATTTATATAGAGTTTCAAAACTTTGCGGCTCATCAAATGTGAATTTTCACTTGATCAAATATTCCCGGTCTGTTAATAAGTAACTAAATCTAGGTAGTAATTGCTCCTTCCACCACGGCTCGCTTTATATCCCATTGCTTGTAGTTTTTATCCCACAGCTCACATTTTTTATCCCACAGCTCACATTTTTTATCCCACGGCTCTCATTTTTTATCCCACGGCTCGCATTTTTTATCCCACGGCTCGCATTTTTTATCCCACGGCTCGCATTTTTTATCCCACGGCTCGCATTTTTTATCCCACGGCTCGCATTTTTTATCCCACGGCTCGCATTTTTTATCCCACGGCTCGCATTTTTTATCCCACGGCTCGCATTTTTTATCCCACGGCTCGTATTTTTTATCCCACGGCTAGCAATTTTTATCCCACGGCTCAGATATGATATCCCCACGGCTCTTCAAATAACCTGTTGGTGAAATGGCGGCTCTTAGACAACAACTAATGCAATCTGGACCATTAATTTAGCTGCAGGAGATTTTGAATTAATTCCCATGTTACCATTAATTTAGCTGCGGGAGATTCTGAATTTGCTGCTGAGAGTCAGAGATTAACTGTTTCTCAAATTAAAATCTCTGCAGGAGAAGAGACACATTCTGCAGACTGGCAATCTGTCCGTTTTGGACCACAATTGGTCCGTATTGCCATTGGACCACAATTGGTCCGTTTTGGACCACAATTGGTCCATTTTGGACCCAGTCTGTATTTCATGGTAAACTCCACCGACACGTCAGTGGAATTTTTCTCCTTTGAAAATAATATTCCAGCAAAGTCAGTGGATTTTTAGCTATTTATCCCTATGCTGCCATTAATTTTCGGTGGAAAAATGGGTAAAATGTTGGTGGATCAGCCAAATTACTGGAAATTTATGGTTGATTTTTTCATCTTTTTCAAAAAGTCAGTGGAATTTTGTGCACAAAATACAGACTAGATTTGGTATAATATAGTTTTGAGTAGGGTAGGGGCTGCATAATCCGCCACCCATGCATAATCCGCCACTTTCACCATCAATCGGTAACCGTAAGACACTGCAATTATCAAAACAAACAAGTGACTATCGCTTGTAATTTCCCTGACTTTCCCTATAATTAGCTTACCGCCTTTTTTCTATAGGGATTATACCCTATGAGTAATGTTCAATTCAAATCAGTAACCGCGTGACCCGCACAGGAAGTGAACCAAAGTGTGCCTGATCTGATAAGGCAGTTCGCGTGACAAAATAAGAAATCAATTACGTATATTGAATATTTGTGCATGGAAATTAAAGTTATCGTGATGTGTTATATATAAGGAATATTAATAAGTGTTTGTATCATGATTACACATCGTAATTAACCGAAAATATCATGTTTTATCTACATGGCGGATTTGGGAACCGTAAATCTAAATCCGCCAGGGGTTGGCGGTATTACATGCATCATCAAAATTTTAAAAGGTTATTTTTTCAATCTTATTATAATGAAATAGTAAAAAAATGTTATCATTAGTTGACAAATTAACCGTAAATGTTAGTTTTATAATTCCGCCATTATTATATCAATGCAATATAAAATATTTTATTGTGTCGATTGATGATAATGTATATCCGCCAGTCATTAATTTACCTTCATTTAAATAAGTTATGCACTGTTTATGTGTATATATTTAATATATATACTTTTTATACTAATTAGGAATTCCTTGTGTATAATTGTGTATGCATTCAAAGTTATTTTGAGACAAAATTTGATGGCATACCAAAACGGTCGTGCAAGAAGTATGGATTTTATTTCAAATGCAAATCCGCCATTTGTTATAATAGGAACAAAACTACGTTCTATATTCTACTTATGTTAAGGTGCTCAAATGATCCATTTAAAAAAATTATATTTCAAAACACGCACGTTAATATATTTTAATTATTTTTATTTTAAAATAATGATATAATAACTTTTTTTTTCCACTTTATGTTCGACTTTTCATCATGTCCTTCTTGTAGCATATTTATTGGTAGAATAAAATTAAGCTGATTAAAATGGCTCCAAAGAAGAAGATATCACCGTATTCGGAGGATGCAATGAAGGCTGCAATACATGATGTACTTCATAATAAATTGAGTAAAAGCGCTGCATCCAAAAAGTATAATATCCCTCGCTCAACCCTGAAGGATAGAATCTCCGGCAAATACGAGGAAGGGAGAGGCAGAGGCAGAAGTCCCTTCTTGTCTAAGGAAGAGGAAATTGCATTAGTGGAGTAAGTTTAAGGACAATACAATTAATTTTTGCAATCGTATGTTAATTTTACACTTTATTTAAATGAAAGAGATTTGCATACTAATACGTTATCTTAAGTATTTATCTTTGTGCATTTCTAATACAATTTATATAGGTGGATCAAAGCTGGTGTTCGGAGAGGTCTCCCCCCGCACAGAAGGGACCTGCTTAATACAGTGCAGAGGTTTATTAAAGACACACCTGGTCGGACAAGTCCCTTCAAAGATGACATGCCCGGAAAAGTCTGGTTCAGTGTGAGTATTGCCTAGAAATTTAATATTTTTATTTATATTTTTCATTCTGGTAAAATTAATTATGAAATTGGTAATCAATTATTCAGCAAATATTTCGACATTCTAATTATTCTTTACTTTTTTTCTCAGAGTTTCATGAATAGACACCCAAATCTTTCAGTAAGAACTCCTGAGAGGGTCTCTAAAGCAAGGTGTGGTGTCTCTGAGGAGAATATCAAGGCCTGGTTCAATGGTTTGAAAAACAATTTGGAAAACTTGAACGCGCTTGAGGTCCTGAATGATCCGAAAAGAATATTTAACATGGATGAATCATGTATTCAGCTCAGTCCATCCACTGGAAAAGTCATTGCAATGACTGGGTGGAAAAATATTTACAAAGTAGCTCCTGGACCCGAAAAATCCAACTTGACCTTTCTTGGCACTTTCAGTGCTAATGGGGATATTGTTGCCCCTATGATCATTTATCCCTACTACCGGGTTCCTAAAGACATTGCCAATGCCGTCCCGAAAAGTTTCACCATTGGCACTTCGGAGAGTGGGTGGATGAAGGCGGAAACTTTTTTCGAATTTATCCAAAACTCATTCATCAAATATCTTGAAAAAGAAGAAATTGAAAAGCCCGTTATACTGTTTGTAGATGGTCATAAGAGTCATATGAGTCTCCAAGTATCTACATTGTGCGAGGATAACCAAATTATCCTTTATCTGCTTCCTCCCAACACCACGCACATTTTGCAACCAGCTGATGTTGGCCCTTTCAAGCCGCTCAAATCTTATTGGGGACAGGAAGTCATTAATTTTCAGAGAGAAAATCGAAACTCTGTTGTGAGAAGGAAGAATGTGGCTCCCCTGCTTGAGAAAGTTCTCAAAAGGATAACAAGAGATTCAATTGTAAACGGGTTTCGAGCATGCGGAATCTATCCTTTTGATCCCAATGCTGTGGACTACTCTAAGTGTTTAGATGTACTGCATACAGAAGACGATGAAGTAATTGAACGGAATGAAAGGGCAGACACAGATGAAGAAGAAAAGGAATTGAAATATGATGAAGCCTTGAAGGTTCTTAGATATGAACTAAAAGGTAGAGATTCCTCTCTTATTAGCAGTTCTGACTGGTTGGCAATTTTCAAAAAAGTTGAATCTCGCGGAACTGCCGACTCATCAACTTTGGATCCTCCTGTTATTGAACTTGATGGAGAAACAGTAATCGTGAATGCAGATGATTTGAGAGCCCAAGAGCCAATTGCTGAGAATACTTCCGAGAATATTCCCAGCATTGACTGAGGCTCTCCATCATTTGCAACTCCACAGCTCATCATGGAAACTCCATCAGATAATGTCTGCCTGGATATTGAGGACCCTTTTTCTCAACACTTGATTGATGGGGACGTTATAGCTACGTTCGATTCGAGCTTCAATTTGATTGAACAGAATTCGCAGAGTTCTGTTCAATAAAATTCTTCAAAAGTTATTTCTTTGAGTGAACATCCTCTTCCATCTCCAACACATCCAGCTATTTCTCTAGTTCAAGAAACTCCGGTTAACATTGAAGAACCTTCGACCTCAGATATTTCTCAAAAGCCTACTTCTTCAGGAAATCAATATGCTAGGATTGTTTCTATTGATGAAATGGACATCAATAAGTACATCTACTATCCAGGGAAAATAGAATACAAGAAGAGAAAGCAGACGGTGCCTATTCCCAGCGTAGTGAGTTCTTCTAGGTATAGAGATGAGCAGAGCAAAAAAATCTGTGATGAGCAGAGCAAAAAAATCAAAGGGAGCTGAATGGGTCTGTGCGTATTGTAAGAATGAATGATCCGAAGAAAATAGGAAGGGGAAAAAGGGTGACTGGATTGAATGTGACACTTGCGACCGAAAAATGCATATCCGTTGCATACCAACATCTCATATGAATGAGATAAATTTTGATTGGGAGGGTATTAATGATGGGGAAGTAGATTTTCGGTGTGAGGTATGTGTGACTTCGAAGAATTGAGCATTGATTTTATTTAAATTAGATAACTAAACATTATTTGATTTGTTTATTGCAAGGAGAATATTATTTAGGATATATTTTGTTTATTTGAAAGGAAAATATATCATCATATTATCTTACCATCGTATTTTTATTAACATGGCGGATTTAGAAATCGAAATGGCGGATTTATAATTCCATGGCGGAATTAGAATACGAAAATGGCGCTTTTAGATTTCAGAGTGGCGGAATATGCGTAACAGTACATCAGCGCATTAATACTCTCAATTATTAAATTGTTTGAACTTGATCCGACTTTCATGTATACCAATCTTTAGAATGAACTCTCACAGAAACGTTGATATCCATAATTATTTGACACGCGCTCTTCATTTGTTTTGATAACTGTTTGAGTTATGACGGACTCTTAAAGTGGCGGATTATACAGCCCTTACCCTATAGTGTAATTCGGTATTGAGTATAGGCTAGCTGGCCAGTCTGCAGAATGTGTCTCTTCTCCCGCAGACTTTAATTTGAGAGAGAGCTACTCTCTGACTCTCCGCAGCAGATTCTGAATCTCCCGCAGCTAAATTAATGGTAACATAGGAATTAATTCAAAATCTCCCGCAGCTAAATTAATGGTAACATAGGAATTAATTCAAGATCTCACGCAGAGATCTCCAATTTCCCAGTCTGCAGAATGTGTCTCTTCTCCCGCAGAGATTTTAATTTGAGAGACAGTTACTCTCTGACTCACAGTAGCAGATTCAGAATCTCCCGCAGCTAAATTAATGGTAACATAGGAATTAATTCAAAATCTCCCGCAGCTAAATTAATGGTAACATAGGAATTAATTCAAGATCTCCCGCAGAGATCTCAAATTTCTAAAATTCAATCAAAAACTCCCGCAGAGAGTCTTGGAAAAATGTTCCATATTCTGCAGACTGGCCAATTTCTATAATTTCAATCAAAAACTCCCGCAGAGAGTCTTGGAAAAATGTTCCATATTCTCATTATTCTGCAGACTGGCTAGCTGGTAATTGGTATCTATAATTCCGTGTAATTCGGTCTAATTCGGTAATTAGTGTGACCCATCATTTTATAATTTTAAGTTTACCTACTTGTTTAGGAGATAAATCTGGTAAATGAATTGAAGCCTGACAGGCTCATTAATAAAAAAAATACAAATTAGGTATATCAATTTAGTTAAAAACCATAGTTACTTTATAGTTAGTTCTCAGGAGACAGGAGTCAGTTCTCACCTCAGAAGTTGACCTGGTTAGCAGTAACAGAGTCACAACAGCAGATAAAACTGAAATTGTAGCACTAAAAACACTCCCCCATAAAATTTCACCCGCCATTTTCATTTTTTAATAGGTATATATTATTATTAGCTTACTTTATCAATATCACCGTACTACCTAATGTCCTAATCTACCTAACAAAATTGGGTAACGAGGTTGCCGTAATCAAAACTATACCACGACAAGCAATATGTATCTAGCATTCTCTTCTCGTCAAAAATGTTATTGATTTCAGAAGAAAACGTGAGCGACCACGCAATTTAGATGAGTAAAATACAGAAAAATTAAGTTTACGTGCACACTCAGTTTCATACTATACTACTGTCTAAAATGCGGAAAAAGACGGGCTCACGCAGCCGTCACTAACTAAAATTGGAAAGGATTAATTTGCAATTTTTTCTTTCTTTTTTTTAGAGCACCTGTTCGTAAATGCGGAAAAAAGGAATTTGCGTAGGTCAACGCTCACGCAACACGCCACGGCCATTAACTAAAGTGCTGAAAAGAGGAATTTGTGTGCACGTTCACACCACTGTCTAAAATGCGAAAAATGAAATTTTCGTGCACTGCCTAAAATATGAAAAAAAATTATGAAAAAAATGAATATGTGTGAAGATAACGATAGCGTGATATGATATTGAATGGAAATATGCAGAATATATTGACTATACAGGGTGACCCATAAAAAAGTGTACCAAACTTTAAATTTGCATATTTCAACAACTATTAGGTAAAGGTACAGTTTTATTTTAAATATTATTTTAATTGTTTGTTGAACTCTTTTCCATCCATACTTAAATTTTCATAGCGTTTTTAATCATATTTGTGAATATAACAACGACTTAATTGATGGGTGGTTCAAATGGTTAGAAAACGGACAATGATCAAGTAAGTTCAAACATTAATAGTATCTTTATTAGACAAAATATTCATTAATAAAAACAGATTTATTTCTAGGTTTTATGAATATTCATATAACTATTCCTTTTATAAAATATTGACAATCTGGAAAAAATAGTTTAAGTACAAAAATGAAGGCACAAGTTAAAATTTTAACAAGGTTCGTTCAGGTCGCAAGAAACAGTACCTACGATCTGAAGACAAAATCAATTTTGTTCAGCAAATTTAAATTTGTTCCTTCCTTTTTGTAGTTAGAGGTCCTCTCCAGGCTCCGGGGAAAAATTGAGTTTAATACATAAAATCATAGAACTAGGGTCTAGGATCAAATTCTGCAAACCGCATATAATTCGGTTCTGTGTTATTTATTTGCTTTTAAAAATTTTAATATTGTTTGTGTAACAATTGTCCGAAGTACTAATATTTAGCTGAAGAAGAAGATTGTACACTCTTTGTTTTGAAATTTAAATTTTATAAACAAACAATGTGTTTTCGGCCTTCGTTCAAGAATTTATTGTTTCCTGAAGTATATAAACATTTCTATAATAAGTTTATCCAACTGTAGGCTATACCTTTACACGAATATTAAATGGATTTATTATAGGTACCTAATGCCTATGTTGACAATCAAAACAAATGGTGTACATTCTTATTTTTCAAACTGAAAATTAGATAGACGGAAGTAAAATAGGTTTGTAGAGTTTTGATTAATTTAATCTTTAAAAGAATATAACATTAAAAGCAATCAAAAATAATGTGTGGAGGGAAACTTTAAAACACTTTTCTTCAGATTGTCAATATTTTATAAAAGGAATATTTATATGAATATTCTTAAAACCTAGAAATAAATCTGTTTCTATAAATTGAGATTTGACGCCAAAAATAAATTTAGAACACGAAACGTTACATAACATTTTTCAGAGTACCTACATCTCAGGTGAAGTTATTAGTGTTCAGTCACAACATATATAATAGGACCTACTATGCACAATCACATCCTTAGAAGAGTATCCATAGCTGGTTATATAGCACTGCAACATTATTATCACCATAATGTTTCGAGCTTTTCAATAATTCATCGGAAAAAGTGAGGATTTCATTAAATAATTCCTAGAAGGTATATTTTTCGTATTTGGGCTAAATATTAATCATGAATTAATTTTTATATTATTTAACTGTTACATTAGAAATCCACAATCATGACGACTGATTATTCAAATTTAGAATTATAAATATTTAAGGATCAATGGATAACCATAGTTTTGTTTTCAATACATAATCTATAAAAATTAGAAACGTAGACAGAGTTTTTAATATAGAAAGTATAACACCAATAAAACGGAAATAAAAATTTTAAAAACTGTATTGAAAATTTCTCTCAAAATATAGGGAATCTTGAAAAATTAAAATCAATGAACTGAGTTAACTTGCAAAATGGATATTAAATATAGTTAATATATTCAATATAATAATACATATTTAATTAATATATTCAATACATTCAATATCAACATATTTAATGTATTTGATATATTTATTATATGTAATATATTTAATATATTTATTCGCTATTCTTCATTTTAATATTTTTGCAAAATAGAATGTTCCACAGTTTTTATCATTTAATTCAGACTTCAATGATCACTTACGTAACATTTCATCTGCCCGTTTTTGTCCGTATCAATTATAGAAAAGAATATTCTCTAAATAAAGACAGAATATAAATCATGAGCTCAACAGACTAATCTCTGGCAAAAAAACTAGTACGTCAGTTAGTTTTTCTAGGCACAGGGAATGATTATTATATGGCCAATCGATCAACATTCTAGCTTTTGTTATGTAACTCTGAAATGCATTCAATATATTTATAGGTACAGAGAAGGTAGTCAAATTCATCAATAGGATAATTACCTTGCTAACGTTAAAAAAAATGACATGCATTCTTTTTCTTTGAGCTTAAAATAGGTAACTTGGAAGTAAAACAAACATTTATTGCAGTGTAATAGTTATAAATATCTTTAAAAGCATATAGAAACAAATAATTGCTTCAAATTTCATGAGGTTTACAGCAAAAGGATGAAGGATATTAACCGTATTGATTTAAACAATAAAAATACATGTAGGGTTCATCTAAAAGTTGAAATTGATGGATGAATTTGTTTTTTTAATTAACATATGACGTTTCTACACGGGACAACTGGCTTTCGAAATATATTTCTATTGACGGTTTTTTTAATGGTACACATATCAATAAACGGTAAACTCCTAGTTTAGTTGACCATTGGATAGGGTCAACTAAACTAGGAAGTGGGTATATAATATAAAGGGATGTTAATATTTAAATCATATTTTACATATATTTATTAAGGATCCGTTAACAAGATTATTCTTTTTAACAAAAATTTTCAATCATAAGACATTCTCTTGAATAGTTGATCGGTATTTTAGATACATATTACATTCAAATAATATTTTATTTTCATTTAAATTTCAATTGTAAAAATTATAATATCTAATAGCATAATAGTTATTTTACAACTGTCAAAATATCATAAAATAATTTGAACTTATTTTTTTATTCTTCAACGCTATAATATAGATTTATATACCCAAGATATAGATTTATATATAGATTTATATTTACAGTTTACCCAATAAACTTCTAATTCTTGTGTTTGAATTAATGTTTTGGCTTGAAATTCATTTACTATATGAATCTAAAAATCATAAATGTGAGATAAAATAGTTTAAAAAAAATAAAAAGCTTTTCAAACAAGAGAATATTTGCAACCGACAGCAAAATAAAAAATGCAACATTTAAATGACGATGAAGATAGAAAGAGCAAATGATACCTGTATAGGAATAAAAAATTGAGCAAATCATAAATAGGAATGATAAAATTCTTCCTACCCCCACCTACAGTATAAAAATAAACTTAAATATAGCTGTGTGCCACACTGTACAGAAAGAGCCAAAACTAATATATAAATAGTACCATGAATTAAATAGTTATTCAATTTCACGATATAATACTTTACAACGAGTAAAGAACCACCACCCCGAGTTCCATACCCTTTACATACGGTGTGCAGACTGACATTTCTTTTACTGGACATTTCTACGACAGACTGTTACGTCGACAAGACTTTTCTTCAACAGGACATTTCGTCGACAGGACATTTCGTCGACAACACATTTCGTCGACAGACATTTCTTTGACAGACTGTTATGTCGACAAGACGTTTCTTCAACAGGAAGTTTCGACGAATTTTCGTAAAGGGTAATAACATTCTAAACACAAATGGCCGTTTTGTAGTTTGCTGCATTCGCTAATTTGTTGTACTCAACATATATGAGAGTGTGTAAATATCACTTTACGAAAATACGTTGACCGACGAAGTATCGTTCGAC
>CANNZV010006917.1:0-14028 GCA_947561585.1 Caprella mutica | reverse complement strand
GGTATTTCTAGACAAGTATGCGAGCGAAAACCAAGTACTGCAGCTCAAGAAACTACTCTCTGACCAACCATTCTTACTTCAAAATGCTGATTCTTTGCCCATCTCCTATTTATCTAAGGAGGAAGCTGCCCGTCAATGGATAGAGAAGACTGGAGAAGACTTTGATGGATTTTTAGGAGAAAATCCCTTACATAATAGTTATACAATACTAATTGATCCTGCATATCAAGACAGCGTTGCGCTATCTACTATTGAAAGACAACTGATGGAATTCCCTGGTGTCTTTGAAGTTTCTTATTCAGAAGACTTTGTTGGTAATATCATCGAAAATCTAAATAAAGTAATCTCAATTCTAATAGCAATGGGGATTCTTGTCTTTGTAATTGCAGTACTTCTTATTAACAATACCATTAAGTTGGCCTTATTTTCACAGCGTTTTCTGATTAGAAGTATGCAGCTTGTAGGTGCCACTAAAGGATTCATACGTAAACCCTTTGTAGTCAGGTCGGTCATCTATGGCATTGGAGCTTCTTTATTAGCTTTTTTATTTTTGTATCTAATCGTTCAAGCACTGCATGGAAACCTACCTCAACTAGAAGTACTTTTTGGTGAAAGAGAATATCTCATTTTAGCCATCGTTTTGGTTGTTACAGGGTCTTTGATTGCATTATTTTCAACTTCCACTGCATTAAATAGATATTTAAAATTATCTTTGGACGAGCTTTATTGATGACTATGTACAACTCAGAGAAACTACCTTTTGGCCGTAAGAACTACATCTTTATGTTAGCTGGTATTGGCTGCATTATCCTTGGCTTTATCATCATGTCCCTCGATCAAGAGACATTTGGTTTTGGATTCTTAGGATTAACCCTTGGCCCTATCGTTGTGATGGTAGGATTTATATTGGAGTTTTTTGCCATAATGAGCAAATCTAAAAACTAGATGAACTATTGGGAAGCAGCCCTTATGGGGCTCCTTCAAGGTCTCACAGAGTTTCTGCCAGTTAGTAGTAGTGGGCACCTTGAATTGAGTAGGGTTATTTTAGGTGTAGAGAGTTCTGACAATCTCCTATTTACTTTAGTGGTACATGTTGCTACTTGCTTAAGTACCATCATTATTTTCAGGAAAGACATTGCCCAAATATTCACGGGGCTCTTTGATCGCAGCTGGAATGACTCGCACAGCTACCTTCTTAATATAGTTGTTTCAATGGTTCCAATATTTTTTGTTGGGCTACTTTTTGAGAAAGAGGTAGAAGCCTATTTCTTCGGCAACATCACTCTGGTAGGTATCATGCTTTGTTTCACTGCACTCCTACTTTCGTTTACGTTTTTCTTCAAACCTCAGCCTGGCCAATTAAGCCCTGCAAAAGCAATGATTATTGGAGTCTCTCAAGCCCTTGCTATTGCTCCAGGAATATCTAGATCAGGTGCTACAATTGCAACTGGACTTTTACTTGGAATAGATAAAGAAGAAGTAACTAAATTTTCTTTCCTTATGGTTCTCGCACCAATTTTAGGTGCAATGATTTTAAAAATTCTAGATATCGTTAAGGCCGATCAAATAGATGCAATTGGTATGGGACCACTTACAGTTGGATTCTTAGCAGCTTTTATTGCAGGACTTGTAGCATGTACTTGGATGATTAAAATTGTCAAGCAAGGTAAACTCATCTATTTCGCTATTTATTGTTTAATCATAGGTCTCTTAGCTATCTTTGGCTTTGTAGGATGACACAAGGAAAACCCCAGCCACCAGGCGAAATTTTACTCATAGACAAAGACCTCGAATGGACATCTTTTGATGTTGTCAAGAAGGTACGCAACATTGTCAGAATTAAGAAAGTCGGACATGCCGGTACACTAGACCCTCTAGCCACCGGCTTATTGATTGTCTGTACAGGGAAAAACACTAAAAAAATAAACACCTTTCAAGACCAACCAAAAGAATACACTGGTACAATCCTTCTTGGAAAGACTACTCCTTCATATGATTTAGAAACTGAATATGATTCTGAAACTGATTTTAGCCACCTCAAGAGATCAGAGATCAATCAAACTGTTTCAGAGTTTATCGGAGAGATCACCCAACAACCACCAATTTACTCTGCATTAAAAGTGGATGGTAAAAGGGCATATGATCTTGCACGAGCTGGAAAGAAGGTAGTGATTAAGACCCGACAGGTTCTAGTAGAAGAATTTGAGATCACAGAGATCAACTTACCTAAGGTATCTTTTCGGATTAAGTGTTCGAAAGGAACTTATATCAGGAGCATAGCTCATGACTTTGGAGCAGCACTGAAAGTAGGTGGCTGTTTGATCGAACTGCGACGAACAAAGATTGGAGACTTTGATGTACGTGATGCACAAACAATCTCTGCATTTGAAACGGAAAGAAGAGCAAGCAATGATCATACAAAGTAGCTCTAGGAAGAATTTAATCACTGGGCCTTCTGTAATGACCATTGGAATGTACGATGGGTTACATGTTGGTCATCAAAAGATCATTCAAAGAGTGATTGATGAAGCAAAGGACAGAAACGCCTCTGCTGGACTGATCAGCTTTTGGCCACATCCACGTCTTATTCTAAACCCAAATGACCAAAGCCTAAAGCTTCTTTCAACCTTTGAGGAAAAATCTGCTTTGTTGGAACAAATGGGGTTAAATTTTCTTTATAAAGTGCGCTTTTCAAAGAAATTTAGTCAGCTATCGGCTGATCAGTTTGTAAGGTCTTTTCTCATTGAAAAATTGAATGTAAAATGCTTGATCATCGGATATGATCACAGGTTTGGAAATAATCGCACAGGAGATATCAACTTTCTAAGGGAGCGAAAAAAAGAGTACGGCTTTGATGTAATTGAGATACCAAAATACGAAATAGAGGACTTTGCTGTTTCATCCACCAAAGTACGAAATGCTATCAGCACAGGAGATATGAGATTGGCAAATAGTGCTTTAGGCCGCCCCTACTCCATTTCAGGCAAAGTGATCAAAGGGAAGCAATTGGGTCGCACAATCGGCTTTCCAACAGCAAATATAAAAGTATCTGAAGCATTTAAGATCATTCCATCTCATGGCATTTATGCAGCTAAATTGAAGCTTGGAAAGGAACTGATTAATGGTATGCTTTACATTGGAACCAATCCAACGCTTGATGAAGATCAGATGGTGATTGAGATCAACCTATTTAACTTTGACCGTAGCATTTACGGACGTAAAGTAGAAGTCGTTGTGATCGAGAAAACAAGGGAAGATCAAAAGTTTGACAGCCTTGAAGAACTCACAAATCAAATAGCAAAAGACAAGTTAGAAGTATTAAAGATTTTAAATAAATGAAGAAGTCACAAATCAATTTCGATGTAACGCTGGATGATGAAAACGTTCCAGAAAAAATCGTTTGGGAAGCAACCGATCAGCAGTCAGATGGCCCAGCCGAAACTAAGGCAATTTCTCTATCTATCTGGGACGAAAAGCTCCGCAACACATTAAGAATTGACCTTTGGACCAAAGACATGCCTGTTTTTGAGATGAAGAGGTTCTATGTTGATATGATTGGCGGTCTTGGACAGAGCTTATTACGCGCAACAGGGGACGCTGAGATGGCAACTGAAATAGAAATGTCCTGCGAAAAACTAGTTGAAATTTTGAAAAAGCAACCACAAACTTAGACTACATTTGTAGTTTTCATAGTGTACTTGGTCGAAACGAGCTTTCTTTTCTATCAAAAATTAAATAACTTAGTTACAGATGGAAAAGATACAGTACATGGTCGCCATTGACCTGCCAGAGTTGAGTGAAGAATTATTGTCTATTGTACCTGCACAAAGGGATGCTATCGACAAGTTATTCAAGGACAAGACAATCACTTATTATTCCGTTTCAGTAGAGAAGCTAAAGTTATGGATAGTTGTAAATGCCGCCTCTAAATATGAAGTAATGGACTTGGTATCTGACCTCCCGGTCTACCCACACATTGTTCACAGCGATGTTGCCGAGTTGATGTTTCAAAACTCTGCAACGTTTCTTCCTTCTTTCTCTTTAAATTAGTAGTTAGTGTTTAGGTTTTAATGAGTAGTTTTTAGTGATCAACTTTTAGTGATTGATTGCTTGTGGGTATAGCGTCTCTATTTACTTTTTAGAAAGCCTTAAAATCAAAAATCTTAGTTAGCTACGGTGCGCCAACACCTAAGCATTAGCCCTAAATTGCTACTATTTGTAAACCCTATTAGATTTCTTATAGTGGTCTGTGAAATTGCTCTTCTTATTCTTCAAACACTTCATAGCATCATCAAGCCCTGTCAGCGTCATTGGAAACATTCTGTGTTCCATTGTTTGTCTGATCTTAGCTACGGTTTCAAAGTAGTCCCAAGAAGGAAATGGCGTTGGATTAATCCAGATCGAATGCTTGAAATGATTGTTTAGCTTCTCAATCCAGCTGATGCCAGAAACTGAATTTTCATGATCAATGGCTCCACCGGTATAGAATAACTCATATGGTGCCATTGCAGCATCTCCCACATAAATCAACTTATAATCTCTTCCGTATTTATTAATGAGCTCTAAGGTAGGAATTGTATCTCCGTACTTTAGCTTGTTGTCTTTCCAAACATTCTGGTAAACACAATTATGAAAGTAGAAGAACTTTAAGTGTTTGAACTCGTGTTTTGCCGATGAAAACAGTTGCTCACAAAGCGCTACATGCTCATCCATGGAACCACCAATATCCATCAGCATTAGAACTTTAACTCGATTCTTTTTTGGTGCCTGCATTGTAATATCAAGCATTCCAGCATTTTCAGACGTTCTTCTAATCGTTCCAGGAAGGTCCAGTTCATCTTGAACGCCTTCTCTTGTAAAGTGTCTCAAACGCTTTAATGCCAGTTTGATATTTCGAGTATTTAGTTCTTCGTCACCTCGTAGGTTTTTGAATTGCCTCTTATTCCACATTTTGACGGCAGAACGATTTCCTTTCATCCCTTCGTTACCAACTTTAATTCCCTCCGGGTTTTTACCTTTCGAGCCGAACGGAGAAGTCCCCTTGGTCCCTATCCACTTGGAACCACCATGATGTGCTTCATCTTGCTCATCCAAAATATTCTTGAACTTCTCCATCAAATCATCAAGATCCCCTATCGCTTCCATCTCAGCTCGTTCTTGAGGTGTGAGATTTTTACTCAATGCATCTCTAAGCCACTCGTCTGGAATATGCTTTTCTAGTAAAGATGCTGGCAGGTCTTCTAGGCCATTGAAAAAATGACCAAAAATTTGATCAAAGATATCCAAGTGTCCTTCATGCTTTACGAAGATTGCTTTGCACAAGCCATAGAAATCATCGACCCTATAGCCAATAGCATTCTTATCCATGGCATCCATCAAGTTCAGATACTCATGCAAACTAGCAGGAAGACCCTTTTCTTTTAGCGTATAGAAGAAATCGTAAAACATGAATGAAAGTTTTTAGTACCTGTTGTAACGAATACGTTTTAAAGCCTGCAGTAGCTCATGATCTTGCTCGGTTTTGATCAAAGATCCCAAATATGGCGGTAAGCTATCTTCTAAATCTAGCCCTTCTAGTTCTTTTGATCTGATTTTCTCAGTCATTATCAATTTCAACCAATCCAAGTATTCTGATGTCGATGGTTTCTTCTTTAGACCTTTGATATCTCTTAACTGATAAAATACCTTGATGGTATTTGTTACCAATTCCTCTTCAATGTTAGGAAAATGAACATCTACAATGCGTCTCATTACCTCTCTTTCTGGGAAACTGATGTAGTGGAACAAACATCTTCGCAAGAAAGCATCTGGCAATTCCTTCTCATTATTGGATGTAATGATCACAATCGGGCGTTGCTTAGCCTTGATCGTCTTTTGAATTTCGTAGCAATAAAATTCCATCTTGTCCAGCTCCAAAAGCAGGTCATTGGGGAATTCTATATCGGCTTTATCAATCTCATCAATAAGTAAAACAACTTGTTCGTCAGCATCAAATGCTTCCCAGAGTTTACCTTTCTTAATGTATTGCTCGATATCATCAACGTCGCCATCACCCAATTGAGAATCTCTTAGACGAGAAACTGCATCATACTCATATAATCCTTGAAGTGCGTTAGTAATCGATTTGATATGCCATGTAATGATACGCTTACCCAGTGCATTGGCTATTTCATGAGCTAATAGCGTTTTTCCTGTTCCTGGCTCTCCTTTAACAAGCAGTGGTTTTTGCAATACGATAGACGCATTCACAGCGATTTGCAACTCTTGGGTTGCAATATAATTAGTCGTTCCTTGAAATTTCATAAAGTGGTCTAACTCGGCTAAAATTAACGAGTTGAATTTACATCAGAACGTGCGCGATTCCTATAAACCTTGTTTATAAAAAAACCGTTCTGCGGTCTTTATTAACTTGATTTTTCCTGCTGTCTCTAACAAATCAAGATAACCAAACAACATACCATAGGCGGGCATTCTGAACTCCATTGGAAAATACGGATACATCTTTTCGACCAACTTATAAATATCGTCAAATCCTTGTCCTATCAATGTGAAACATTCTTCCTTACGTTGATGAATGCGAGCAACCTGCTTATCAATCACCTTTTTATGGTCCCCAAAGATTTCCCAATGACCAGGAAACACCGTCTCGATATCCAGCGATCTCACCATGGCAAAACAATCAAGCATTTGCTGAAGTGATTTCTCTCTAACCATGGCTCCTGCTTTGTAAGTTCCAAGCTTGAACTCTAGAACAGGTACAGGAGCTTTCGCCAAAAGCATATCTGCAGACAAGAACCCTTTGGTGCTGTGGTCATAGAGTCCGCATTGGGTATTGGAATGCCCGGGAAGATATATAACCTCCCAGTCTCCCCCTCCAAAATTGAATTTTTCGCCGACTTGGTAATTAACTAAACGGTCTGTCGGTATCTGGTCCCAATATGAATTGACATTACTGAAAAGTTTTGAAGCAATCTCCAGTTCAGATTTGGGTACTCCATATTGAAGCACAAGATCACTCATAAAACCAATCCTTTGAGGCCAGAGCTCCTTTAGTTCAGTTGCCCAAATCCAGCAATAGTCAGAAACTAGGACCTGAGCATCGGCTTCTTCAGCCACCTTTGCAGCCATTCCCATATGGTCAACATGAGCATGGGTGATAAAAACCTTGTCAATGTCAGAAATTGACAGACCTTCTTTGGCCAAACCAGTTTGTAAGGCATCCCAGTTGGCATCTGTCTTTTCGCCACAATCAACCAAAATGACTTCTGGGTGAGTAAATAAATACGCGTTGACAGAACCCATATGAAAAATGGTAGGAAGTTCTATGCGAATGGGTGACTGCATTTTTTAAATTTGCTGTTAAATTGTGCGAATATATGGAAAGAGTTTGGTATTCAGAGCTTGCAGAGAAGTATCCCATCCACGTTGTTAACCCAGTGTACTGGAGAGATATGGATGCAGCTCGGCATGTAAACAATGGTGTTTATGGCCTTTGGTTTGAAAATGTAAGGATTCACTTTATGGACAGTTTTGACGCACAACTCTCAGATCGAGGAGAATTTGGTTTCATTCTGGCTTATCAAGACCTTAAATACATTAGGCCCATCGAGTTTCCTGATGAAGTCTTTTGCGGTGCCTATCTTTCGAAAATTACTGACGACTTTGTCATATTACGTTGTAGAATTTATAATTCCAAGGGCGAACTGGCCTGCATTTGTAATGGCAAGATGGTAGGATACAATTACGAGACATTGGCGAAAGCTAAAATTCCTGCCACACTAAAAAACAGACTAATACAGCACGTTCGTTCCTAAACAACATTCAAAATCCAACTTCTATGAAATTAGGCTTTGTAACCGCGATTTTACCAGATTTAGAATTGGAAGAGGTCATGAAAGTGGCGTCAAAAATTGGCTATGATTGCATCGAAGTCATGTGTTGGCCGAAAGGCAAAGCCAAAAGAAGATATGCAGGTGTCACTCATATCGATTTAGACCAGCTGGATTACGACCATATAAAAGGTCTGTCATTAAAGTACCAAGTTGAAATTTCGGCCTTGGGTTACTACCCTAACCCACTTTCGCCAGACGAAAAGGAAGCCAGACTTACTCAAGAACACATCATCAAGTTAATAGAAAGTGCACCTGCTTTAGGGCTTGATTGTGTCAATACATTTGTCGGTAGGGATTGGCGAACGTCTATCAAAGACAACTGGCCTACTTTCTTGGAAGTTTGGAGACCAATTATTGCGAAAGCAGAGGAGTATGGTGTTAAAGTTGGCATAGAGAACTGCCCAATGAGTTTTGGTGCTGATGAGTGGCCAGGAGGAAAGAACTTGGCAGTTTCGCCAGCTGTTTGGGATCAAATGTTTTCAGATATCGAAAGTGATTATTTCGGATTAAATTTTGACCCATCGCATATGATCCTTCAACATATGAGTTATGAAAAAGCGATCGAAGGATATACAGATAAATTCTTCCATGTCCATGCCAAAGATGTGCGCATAGATCGGAAGGCATTGAATCGACATGGTGTCTTTTCTCATCCCAACCTATGGCACACACCAAAGCTACCCGGAATGGGAGATGTCAATTGGGGACGTTTCTTTTCATACCTTTCGGGAAGTGGGTACAAAGGAGCCGTTTGTGTGGAAGTAGAAGACAGAGCTTATGAAGGCTCATTAGAAGATAGAATCGCAGCACTTCAACAAAGTTATAATTACTTGAGACAGTTTATTCCAAAGAGATGAAAATCAGCCTGTTAGATCAATCAATAAGATATTCTGGACAAAGTGACGGAGAAGCTATTCTGCAAACCATTGAGATGGCAAAGCGCGCCGATCAATTGGGCTTTCATCGTCTCTGGGTTTCGGAACATCACAACAGCGCATCCATAGCAGGATCAAGTCCAGCAGTCTTCATATCTCGATTAGCGGCAGAAACTAAAAGAATACGCATTGGTTCAGGTGGGATTATGCTTCCCAATCACAGTCCGCTCAAGGTCGCTGAAGATTTCAGACTTTTAGAAGTGATGTACCCCAATCGAATAGACTTGGGAGTTGGGCGTGCACCGGGAACTGATCAAGTTACAGCACACTTTCTAAATCCGAACTTCTTTAGAAACACGCAGAATTTTCCTGGTAAATTGGAAGAGCTTAGAGCATTTCTCAGAGATCAAGCAGGTACAGAAAGAGGCATCATTTATGCAAGACCAGCTGCTTCTACCCTGCCCGAAGAATGGCTTTTGAGTTCTGGTGCTAACGCTGAATACTGTGCGCAGTTGGGTATGGGTCTTGCAATTCCCGCTTTCATCACTGGGAAAGTCAAACCTGAGACCTGCGAGGCTTATCGTGCAAACTTCAGAGCTTGTGACAACCGCTCAAAACCACGAATAATCTTTGCATACTTAGCTGCTTGCTCGGAAGATCAAGAAGAAGTTCAGCTGATTAGAAAACGACTTGAGATTAGGCTTTTAGCCATGGATCAAGGGCAAAGAGCACCCAAAATGAGTGACGCAGAAGTAATTGATTATCAATACTCTAACGAGGAGCAGCAGAGGTTAAACTTGAGGCATAAAGATCGTATCATGTCTGGTACTCCCGATGAAATTTACCAGCAAGCCAAAGTCCTTCAGAAGACACTCGGCATGGATGAGTTGATGTTAACTGTAGTTTCAAACAAGGTAGAGCAAAAGGTTGCTGCGCTAGAAGGATTAGCAACTGCATTTGGGGTAGCAGAGACAGTTTAAGGAGTTAGGTACGAACATAAAAACTTTCTAACCCTGCCAGTTCTTATAAGCTTCATTTAGCATCTTGAAATCCAATTTACCTTTGACATCTTTAAGGTGTTGAACAATTACCAAGGCTTTTTTAATTCGTGTATCAACTCCTTTGGGTTTGCTCACCATATAAATGAGGTTTCTTTGTTTACCTGGAGTCAATTCATGAAAATATTTATCCCCTTCTGGGTCTTGGATCAGCAGCTCTTCAAGTTCTTCTGGCATCGGCATCCCATATTTACTTTCGTCAGGTTCAAGTTGAATTTTCATCTCAGAACCAGCTTCCCAACCAAATTTCTTTCGTAGTTCTTTATTGATAATGATGAAATATGCGCCGTCTCCTTTTGGTATAAAAGCGCCAGAAACAGTAGCTAGCTCATTGAAAGTTATCCTGAATCGCTTTATTGATTGCTTCTGATATTCCGATACGATCTCATCTGGTACAACCACATGGAAGTAGTAAAGTTGATCTCGATCTTTCTCCAACATTCCTACAAACTGCTTCATATTGACTGTGACTTTTGACAATTTATTAGCAATTTCTAAAAAACTCCATGAAATGAAATCATCAAACGTTCTCTTTTCCATAATTATGGGTGTGATGCTCCTTATTGGAAGCGAAGCTTTCGCCCAAATAACTCCCGGACCAGACCGCCAAGAAGGTGATGGACCATACAGTCAGTTGATATTACGTGGAATAAACTTGATAAACGGAAATGGTGCGCCTCCGATCGGTCCGATGGACATTGTGATTGAGCAAAACAAGATTGTCAAGATTCAAAGTGTGGGTTATCCAGGAGTGCCGATTGAGGAAAGCCGAAGACCTAAACTAAAGGAAGGAGGAAAAGAAATGCAGTTGGACGGTCACTTCGTGTTACCTGGCTTTATCGATTCGCATGCGCACATTGACGGCATAGCACAAGGGACGACTGCAGAGTATGTCTATAAACTATGGATGGCCCATGGTGTCACTACGGTTAGAGAAGTAATGGCGCGACAAGGCCTTTCGTGGACTTTAAGCGAAAAGCAAAGAAGTATCGACAACAAGATTACTGCACCACGAATTTTCGTTTATACGGGTTTTGAGCAGCACTGGGAAGGCGGTGCTAAGCAAATCCCAATGACTGAAGAGCAGACCAGAGTTTGGGTGCGCGAAAATGCCAAACGAGGAGCAGATGGCATCAAATTCAGGCGCGGGATTCCACCGAAAATTATGGAAGCAGCTATTGACGAAAACTTAAAATTGGGCCTTCGAGCGACATCACATCATGATCAAATGGGTGTGGCACGTTGGAACGTCTTGAACTCTGCCCGTGCGGGATTAAACTCAATGGAACACTGGTATGGCTTACCAGAAGCACTGTTTACAGATCGTACGATCCAAGATTACTCTGCAGATTTCAATTACAGCAATGAGCAGGACCGTTTTGGTGAGGCGGGCTACCTCTGGGGCCAATCTGCTGAGCCCGGTAGCAAAAAATGGAATGAAGTAATTGATGAGTTGGTAAGTCTCGATTTTACTTTGGTGCCTACGTTCAATATCTATGAGGCCAACCGTGATCTACATCGAGCCCGAAGAGCTGAGTGGCATGAAACCTATACTTTACCTAGTCTCTGGAGCTTTTTCGCTCCTTCCAAGGAATCTCATGGTTCGTACTGGCATTCTTGGGGCACCGAGTTGGAAGTCGCTTGGAAGAAGAATTACCAAATTTGGATGCATTTTGTCAATGACTACAAAAACAAAGGCGGAAGAGTCGCTGCCGGATCAGACTCAGGCTTCATTTATCAGTTATATGGGTTTTCGTATATCAGGGAATTAGAATTGTTGAGAGAGACTGGATTTCATCCTTTGGAGATCATCAGAGCTGCGACTTTAGATGGAGCTGAATTGCTCGGCATTGAAGATCAAGTGGGTACCATTGAGGTCGGGAAACTTGCTGATTTGGTGATACTGGAGGAGAATCCGCTAGCAAATTTCAAGGTTCTATACGGAACAGGAGCGATAAAGCTCACGGAAGCCAATGAAGTAGTAAGGGTCGGCGGTGTGAAATATACCATCAAAGACGGCATTGTTTTCGATGCGAAAGCGCTTTTGAAAGATGTTGAAGATATGGTTCGAAAGGCAAAAGCCTCGGAAGGATTTGAGCTAAAGCAGCCGGGGTTATAGTGGATAGAGGCTAGCCTTTAGCAGCTAGTTATTGGCATGGTCGTCATTATTTGGTTGAGGTACTACAAAAATCTTATTTCGGTAATAGAACATACCTATTAGAATAGGAAGTAGAAAAGGGTCAAATTAAAGTTCTTTCGAATTTGGGTTAAGTATGAATACAATACTTAAAAAACTCCACTTTCCTTTTAATCAAGCTGCGAAAAGCTGATGGCTAGCAGCGATCAGCTATTATCTACTAGCAAACCACACTCGTCGGATCACCCCCACTCAATGCGGCCATAATGTTGTACATCGCTTCTTGCATCATGGCTGAACGCGCTTCAAAAGTTGAAGTGCCAGCATGAGGCGAAAGAACCACGTTGGGCATCTTCAATAGGTCGTCAGGAATATTGGGCTCGTTTACAAAAACATCAAGACCAGCTCCAGCAATTTGGCCATTTTGCAGTGCATTGATCAAGGCAATTTGATCGATCACTCCCCCCCTAGCAGTATTAACCAAATAAGCAGTGGTCTTCATATTATTGAACTCATTGATTCCGATGAGGCCTTGAGTCCCATCATTCAATGGCGTGTGTATTGAAAGGACGTCTGATTCTGCAATAATCTCATCGAAGCTTCGATAGCTTACTTCCAATGTGTTTTCTTCTTCTGGCGAAAGACGGTTTCGGTTGTGATAGATCAGCTTCATTTTGAAAGGAGCAGCCATTTGGGCAACTACTTTACCAATGTTTCCAAGGCCTAAGGTTCCTAAAGTCTTTCCTTCAATGGAATGTCCGTTAATTTGAGGTCCGTGCCAATTGGGAATTTCTTTCGCCCTAAGCATGCGATCAAACTCTACCGTGCGACGAAGACAATTCAAGATAAGAATCATTGCCATTTCGGCGGTTGGTCTAGCGGTGGAGTTTGGTGTGTTGGTGACCATCACGTTAAGTGCTTTGGCTGCGGTGATATCGGTATTGTCATAGCCTACTGAGCAATTGGAGACAGCTTTGAGAATTTTGGCTGCTTTCAATAAAGGTCTGTCAACTTTTAGGTTTATCGCGATAAGGCCGTCAAAGTCTGGGATTAGCTTAAAGGTCTGTCTATATCTGTCAATTCCATTGTCTAGAGCTACAAACTCGAACCGTGAATCTAGGTCTGTCATAAATTGAGCAGGAAGTGGCCAAGAAATAAGGATACGAGGTTTGGGCATTTATTTCTTTCTAATCACCAAGCTTCCGATAGAGTATCCAGCACCAAATGAGCAGATCACTCCATAATCACCACTTTTCATATCATCTTGATGCAGGTTAAAGGCAATCAGAGAACCAGCTGAGGCAGTATTTGCGAATTCATCCAATACGATAGGTGCTTCTGTAGGATCAGGGTCTCTTTCCAATAAGATTTTACAAATCAGACGGTTCATGTTGATATTTGCTTGATGCAACCACCAGCGCTTGATGTTTTTCGTCTCAAGACCTTCTGCTGATACATGGTCTGCGATGTGTTGCGCTGCCATTGGACAGACCTCTTTGAAGACACTTCGTCCGTTCTGGCTAAAGTAAACCTCTTCACTATTCTGTTGAATGTCATTACTATTCAAAACATAGCCAAAATTGGATCTAATGTTGTTGGAGAACTTTGTTACTGCTTTTGTACTTAGAATTTCATAGCAATTATTTGAAGTACAAGTACCAGCTTCTTCCAAAATAGTTGCTACAGAAATGTCGCCGAAAATGAAATGGCTATTTCTATCTCGGTAATTATTCTGTGGTGAAGTAAGTTCAGGATTAATAAGTAAGACGCATTTGGCTGTCCCTGCTTTGATCATTTCGTAGCCACGATGAATGGCGAAAGTAGCCGCGGAGCAAGCTACTAGCATATCAAACCCGAAACCTTCAATTCCTAATGCTTCTTGCACTTCAATTGCTATTGCTGGGTAAGATCGTTGGGTGTAGGCGCATGATACGATAACAGCATCAATGTCCTCTGCAGTTTTATTGGCATTGGCCATAGCAATTTTAGCTGCATTTATAGCCATTTCTGCTTGATCAGAGAGTTGCTCGTTTGGCCTAAGAGGAATTATAGGATGCATGCGATTG
>CANNZV010006916.1:0-14051 GCA_947561585.1 Caprella mutica | reverse complement strand
ATCAATGACAAAACCTGATAAGCGGGACCCACTGTACATGGAACTGAAAGTTGAGTATATCAGATAGTATAAATATATTTATCACTATATGTCATCTTATCATTCAGATCTCATTCCTGAAGCGATTCGGGGAAGATCTATGTGTTAGTTCTTAGTCAGTGGTGAAATAATCTGTTCTGTCTTAGTCAAGAATTGTGTTGATGAATAAGCAGAAGGTAATTAATCATTACTGCAGCAATTATAATTATAGTGCATGCATTTCTTTTAGCTTTGTTGTGTGTCGTTATTAATTGAAAGATAGTATAAATATTTTTATATTTATTGATTTAACAAATATTGCTCTATATTAAATTATATTTCATTGATTATTATTTATTATTATTATATATTTATTATATATTATTTTAAATGGTTGATGGATTAATTTTTTTAATTGGATAGTCTATTATTTTTCTTCTTCTTTTTTCATAATAAGTGATTACACGTGCATTACACTTGATTAAGTACATAATAACACTTCATTAGGATAGGAAACACATGCCAACCTCAGAAGACGAAGCAATTAACGAGGAGGCTGTAGAACTTAGATCTGGAAGACGAACTAAACCCAGAGTACAGAAAACTAAACAACCCAAAACACCCAAATCACCCCCCAACTCACCCCCCAAATCACCCCCAAAGTCACCACCCAAAACATCCCCTAAAACATCCCCCAAAACATCCCCTAAAACATCCCCCAAAACATCCCCCAAAAAAATCCCCAAAAAACCCCCCAAAATGGCGGTTGAATTGACACAAGCTCAACTTCAAGAAATAATTAAAAGTCGGAGTACGACGATCATAAATTCGGATTCATTGCCGATATTCAGAGGAAGAAGAAGGCCAGAGGATCCAGCTTTCGAGGAGAAGAACACGTTTCGTCAGCACCTCAGCCTATTAAATAATCATATATCCAGCTTAGGGGATAAAGATGATGCAGAAAAGAAGAAAATCCTTTTCAGGAGCGCTGATTGCAAGCTAGGAGATTTTCAAATTACTGTTAATAACGTTGTTAACGGTAAAACATTTAAGGATAGCACATACCAAGAAATATGCACGGTACTAGAAGACATATATGTGCAGAAAGACAGCAAGGATATCTACAGTGTATGTCATGAATTATACACAAATAAATTGAAGGATGAGACAACAGCTGCCAGTGAAATCTTAAGTACATTAGAAAAGATAGGAGAGGTCACGGACTTCATTTTAAATGACGACACAATGAACGCCCAATTTCCAGTAAGGACAGCAACTGAAAGTGATGAATCATTCACACGCAAATTAAAAAATCACGCAAAAGATCTCATGAATACATCAATGTATTTAACAATATTGGGTCCACAGATCAACCCCAGTATCATCAAAGGAGTCATTGAAGGTCCTTTTAAGACAACAGCTAATTTACTGTCTGCTACAACGAAGAAAATAAGATCTTTGCCACATGATAAAAAAATTCTAATACCAAAAAAGAATTTCAATGACACAGAAACTTTTTTGATAGAAAAACCCGAGGGTGAGAGTCAAGGCAATTTTCACGAGGACATGCTAGAAGATACAGAAGCATATTACACTTATGACATAAGAAACAGGGGAACAACAGGTAGGTATGCTAGCAGAAGTAGGTATAAACATAATCCCACAGGCAGAGCATACGTACACAACACGAACATCACCCACCCCACCCCTACCCCTCACAGCCGTAGTGGTACAATTAAGTGCTACAGGTGCAACAAATTAGGACACATAGGTAGAGAATGTCGGGCTCAACAGGCCAAGGATTTTCGCAAAAACATGTAAATACAAACAGAAGTAAAAAACAAAATAGGTCTCACGGGAAAACGGTCGGTAACTCCGTGTACGAAAGTGAATTGAACATGAATAAATTAGATCCAGTGCACGTTAAATTCAATAGCAAAGGTAAATCGTCACTCAACACAAGTTATGAATGTAAAAATAAGTTCGATCTATTAAAAGAAGAAGAGTTAAGCGTTGAGGATAAAAAAACGAGCGAAACATATATAACAGTCCAATTAGTAAAAAATAAAGATGAATTAAGCGGATTGATGGACTGTCATTATACGATAAAAGGGACTTCTAAGCCAACGATAATTTTACATAGTAAAGAATTCGATTGGGAAGCTTTAATAGATTCAGGAAGCGAGAGAACGATTTTAAACAGTCGTAATTTTAATTACAAGGCGAGTCACGAGGACATAATAAAATCAAACGTAACTATTAAAGGCATAAACGGACGTTCCGAAGTAAAAGGTGAAGTAAAATTTGAACTAATGTCGAAATCCCACAAGAAAACAGTAAACGCTTTACTGATCAACAACAGTAGCTTACCATATGATGTAATATTAGGAAGGGACGTGTTAACGAACGCGCAAATTGATTTTGATAAGAAAATATTAAAATTAGGTGAAGAAAAAATTCCGTTTATGGAAAAACGTAGAATAGCTACTAAAGAACTATTAAGCACAGATTGCTTAATATCTGAGCTGGTCCTTACTTCAAATAGGTCAAAACGAAGAACGTTGATAAGACAAATAAACGAACGCACAAACAGCCGTAGTAGTATTGCGAAAGTAAGGGTTAAACCTCAACAAAAAGGGCAAACGGAGGTTATGAAATCCGGGGTAAACACGAAGACAAGGAATAAAAAACGCGAGAAGAACGGAAATGTTCATATAAATAGCCAAGTCGTTGAGGCAAATAGCGTGCAAATATTGTATGGCTTTGTAAAAAACAACGAAGCAGGAAGTTATATAATAGCTAAAAGAAGTTTCAATAGCGGTTTAGTGATAGCCGAAACACTAATAAAAATCGAAGACACAAAAAAAGAGGGAGATAAAGTGTCAATATGCCCAGTTTTCGTAATGAATCCGACGGATAGTGATATCATATTACGGGACAATATGATAGTTGGTAAACTCCAGACGTACGAAGAGGAAGTCGAAGTAAATATAGCGACTATATCGGAGTGTTTAAATAATAGGACTCATAAATCTAGGTTAGGAAACGTGTTGAGTGACGAAAAACCAAAGCCATTTGAACGAAACGTTACCCCTGAACTAATTTATGAAAAGTCAAAGGTACATGCAGTTGGAATTAATGGAGAGCCATTAGTTACAACGCATGGCAACCGAGATATGAAGTGTAAAATATCACGTGACGGAAGCGCTGATAGAAGCCGTGACAGCACATTAAGTGCTGATGTAGAAAACAATTCTCAGACAGTGCCATCAGCACCGAGAAGGTTAGTTAATGCTGACATATCATGTGGAATGTCAGAGTATGAAGACAAAATGACGCAGTTACTAAATGACTTTAGAGACGTAATCACGATTAAGGACGAAAAAATCGGGACTACTAGTATATGTAAACACACAATAATATTGAAAGATCCTAATATAGTGATAAACAAGATGCCGTACCGCATCCCACATAAATTTCAAGAACAACTTGAAGAAGTCAACAGGTCAATGTTAGAAGAAGGTACTATAGAACCTTCAATGTCCGAGTATAACTTTCCCGTTATCGTGGTTCATAAAAAGAATGGGGAAATACGACCCGTAATAGATTTCAGATCATTAAATAAGTGTGTCCATATACAAGGATTTCCGTTACCTAGGGTTGACGATATGCTTGGATCTTTAGGTGGATCAAAGATATTTTCTAGTTTAGATCTGAGGAGTGCATTTCACCAGGTGGAACTCTCCGAGGAGTCTAAAAAGCTTACAGCATTTGCGGTAAATGGAAAAAAATACCATTTCCGCAAATTACCCTTTGGGTATGTCAATAGTCCAAAAGTATTTCAAGCAATAATGACAAAAGCGTTAAGTAATGTATTAGGGAAACTCTGTTTCGTATTTATTGATGACATCCTAATTTTTAGTCGATCTTATGAACAACATTTAAAGGATATTGGCCAAGTGCTAATGAATTTACGTGACGCTCATTTGAGATTAAAATTAGAGAAGTGTGAATTCTTTAAACACGAAATTAATTTTCTTGGACATCGAGTCACTACTGAGGGCATTCGATGTATCCAAAACGAAAAACTTAGAGAAGCATCTAGACCAACAGATGTAAAACAACTTCAGCGATTTTTAGGGCTTGCGAATTATTTTCGTAAGTTCGTCCCTAAATTTAGTCAGAAAGCCGACCCATTATATAGACTATTAAGGAAGGACACTAAATTTGACTGGACTGACGAATGTGAGACTAGTTTCATTAATCTCAAAAATATTTTGACATCAGATACGGTTTTAGCACATCCAAATTATTCCAGACCATTTTATTTATTTACTGACAGCTCAAATATCGGAGTTGGCGCAGCTTTGCTACAACCAGATTCGACCAAAAGCAAAACATTAAGACCCATAGCATATTTCAGTAAATCATTAAATTCAACTCAAAAAAGGTACTCCACGACTAAACAAGAGTTTCTTGCAATACATCTAGCCTTAAAGGAATTTCAATATCTATGTCTAGGATATCCTATTACCATTTTAACTGATCACAAACCTTTATGTGCATTTTTTGGTAATAAACTTCCTTTAGACACGGCACTAGCCAGGTGGGCAATAGAGGCGAGCACATATGATTGTACCATCAAATATTTTGAGGGTAAACGCAATGTGGTAGCCGATACCCTTAGTAGATTAACTCCTCTAACGGAAGAAACAATAGATGATTGTGAACTTTTAACACCATCTAATGAAAGTTGTAATTCAATTGAAAATTATATAGCAACCACAAGATCGAGGGCTAAGCTAAACGTACCACAAATTATTAACGACAATGACAATGACTCAGAAACAGACTCAGAAAACGAACAAGAATCAGATACATCTAAATTGTATAAAATCAACAAAGAAAAACCATTTCTAAAATACATACCTAAACAGGAAGACATAACATGGACTTTAAACAGACTAAAGACTGCACAGTCAAACGACTTTGCTTGTAAGGAAATAATGGATATATTACAGAAAAAACAATTAGGAACATCTAGGAACATAGCTGAATTTTTCATATTAGACGGAATATTATATCGACATCGGAAAATAGATACTCGGGCAGCCAGTATAGTTAATTATGTTATACCAAATGAAATGATCAATTTAGTAATTAATTCAATACATTTTAACACCCATTGTGGTTTAGCTCATACGCTATTTCAATTTCGACTAAAATATTATCATTTTCAAGAAAGATCGGTCATAGAATCTTTTATTAAAAGATGTGACGTTTGCAAAATCCTTAAAGGAAGTCTAGATACACCAATTAAATTAATGTCTGCCCCAGTAGCTAATACACCATTTGAAACAGTTTCATTTGATTTTATTGGACCTTTTATAACAACTGACACGAACAACAAATATATTTTATCAATAACATGTATGTTGACAAGATATAACGAATTACACGCAGTAGCTGACAAATCAACTAACACAGTAATTGATTGTCTAAGTAAAACATTTAGTCGTTGTGGATATCCCAAAACGTTAATGTCGGATTGTGCGAAAGAATTCAAGTCTAACGCAATTAGAACTTTCAGTGAAATACATCAGATATACAAATGTGAGGTATTACCATACTCAGCATATTCCAATGGAATTTGTGAACGTAATAACCAGAAAATTAACAAATTATTAAGATTCTATGTAGCCACAGTAGATCACAATAATTGGGACATGTTTCTCGATATTGTCCAAAACACAATTAACAATCAAGTCAATATGACCTTGAAAGATTCTCCCGCATACGCTCTTTTTGGCCGCGACACATCTCCAAATATTCAAGCAGAAAATTTGGATAACATTTACAATTTAGATACATCAGAATCAATAGTCAAAGTCAAGGCTAGGCAAGCTCTATTTATTCAAGATCAGATAAGAGCTAACATAATTAATCAATCAAACAAACGCATAATTTACCACAATAAGACACGTAAAGACAAAATTATACAGATAGGTGATCGAGTATTAATTAGAAATCATCAAAAAACACATAAATTACAATTAAATTGGATAGGACCAGGTACAGTATTACAAGTGAAAAAAAACAAAGCTATAATTAAATTAGGACATCAAACGATAACGAGCAATATAAATTATCTAACTAAGTTGGAAAATTTCACAACAAATTAATTAAATAATTTCATTAACAGCATTAAACAGGAAATCAAATTATGAGAAATTTGAATATAAACATTATATAGAAAGTCCACAAAAGGAACACATAACACGAAGTAACATGAGTAACATGTTACATTTACACGAACACGTGGAATATAACACAGTTACATGCAAAGAGTCAGAGAAATGTTTACATTTTTTTTGCTTACGCGAGACAAACAAACAGAGCATACAATTCATTGTTCAAACTACAATATTTCCTTTGCTCAGTAAGAGAATTATTGTATGTATTTAATTGTATGAATTTTAATTGTAATATTTGTATGTATTTAGTTTAAGTTGATGGGATGAATTATGAATTTTATTAATATAAAATTTCATATAATAATTTTAATAGGATTAATATTTTTTGTTGTATGCATGTTAATTTTAAATTTTTTGTTTAAATGTTGGGTAACGAATAAGATGAATTATATTCTGTAAAATTGTTTGAATGAAAATTTGAAAAAAAAAAAAAAAAAAAATATATATATATATATATTCAAATTTAGGATGAAATACTGAAATAATTTAAAATCAAAAATGATCAATTCAAAATGAGACTGAAATATGATAAAATACCTAAAATGAACAGGGGCCATGTCTAACGGTATCGTTTTGATTTCAGTGACGAGAGGCAAAGAGGACCCAGTTACCCACACAGCCAACAGCTCCTCAGCCACAAACAGCCAGTGACTGACCCTCAGCCACTCACAGCCGGTTGACACACAGAACTGTAATTCAAGGTCGTGAGAAGTGATCAGCTGGAGCGATGGGGCAAACTCAGAGTAACTTTGACCTGAACTCAGTAGTGGAGCTGATCCAGAAATCATCTTCAATGAACAAAGCTCATTTGGAGCAAACCATTAAAAACATGGGGTCTACAAAGTACGACCTAATACCAGACTTGTTCAGCGACATTTTAGTGTTAATTCTAACACTACTGGTGGTGATGATTCTCGTATGTGGATATCATCAGTCAAAAAAGATTAAGTCAGAAGAGGATATGAAGATGTACGAAATGAGGAATTTGAGGTCTAAGATGGCGACTGAAGCTTTCAATCAGATTAAGCGAAACACCCCTTTAGATTAGAGGAACTAGGTGGAACAGTTAATATCTTTAATGATCAGGCAGTTAATATACAGGCGACAACAGTTATAGTAATGCCTCAGGCAAAACGAAGGCCAAAAATCGAAATTACCAAAACTAAACCTAACAGCATTTAAGATTTTTTTTTCCTCAAACTCAATTTGATCATTATTTTAATTTTTTTTTAATTTTAAGTTGGGTAATTTTAAGTGAAAATTAATAATAATCGTTTTTTCAATTGAATTTAATTTTAAGTTTAATTTTTTTTCGGTGTTAATTTTAAGATTTAAATTTAAAGATCACAACTGTCTCAAAATTTGATAAAGATGATCAAAATTCATATAACTTCAATTACGAATAAAAATTCATTAAAAGATCATAAAATACGATATCATAACATATGATAAATTAAAATGAAAATTTTTTTTTGATTATAAATTTTTTTTTAAAAAAGTAAATGCAGTAACAATTTGTGTAATGTATTGGAGTGATCAAAGGTCTCTGTTAATATTTAGACTAAAAATCTACATATTAGGAGGGAGGGGTGAGATCTCTAATAGATTAGGCAAGTTATTACGTTTATAAAATGAAAAAGTTGTTACATTTTTGAACTGAGACATATTAGGTAGGAGTAATTTAGATTATTTTGAGAATAAATAAAAATATTGTTAAAGCAAAATTAAGATTGTATAGGTAAGATTAAAAATTTAAGAACATTTGGTGAATGCACATTAGTATTACATATTTCTAGAACGAATTAACACTCAAATTTTTCAAGTTTCTAATAATATGTTTATTACCGGTTCGAGAAATTTCAAGAGATCCAATATACATGTTTCCACTAACAGCGTGAGCGTCTGAACATTGTTCAATATAGAGTAACAATGGGTAGACAAACCAGCTGGCAGTTTTGGAAAAATGTGAATTGTAACTTTGAAATTTTCGGAAGGGGGGAGCAATGTAGTAAAGCAAACACAGCAATTGTGTATGCATTACTATCATCGCGAACCTATATGATTGTAAGTAAGCGACAGTCAAATGAGTTACCGATTTGCTCTCGTGAGCTACACACCTATTCTCCAGTTCGTAGTTATTTGAGACCTTAACTTGCGAGCGTTCTAGTGGAGATATTATTTGTAACCTGTGCTTGACCAATGAATATAATCTCTAAGTGTAATTACCTTACCATTATTACCCTTAAATACAGTTAAGCTTGGACCAGAGGCCTGAGGTCGGAACCATAGTGGCAAGTTGGTTCTAGGGCATGGTACCATGAGTATTTAGTAGAAAGAGATTTATAAAGAGAAAGGAATCTGAAAATACCACAAAGTAAGATCCTAATCACTTAAGAGCCCATACATTTAGACGTTATAGTGAAGCAAACTAAGTACGTCACACCGAGTCATCATAATATTATTAAACAGAGTCATAATAATATTATGCTGAATAGAGAGGTGAACTGAAACCGCCCGCTATTCTATTAAAAATATAATTATCTATTCATTATATTATTTAGCTGAAGAAGAGCTTAGCTCTATAACTAGGATATGATTGGTGTCCACCTGTAACTTCATCAGTACTTTATTTACTTTAGTTTAGTTTTAAATGTAAGAGCTTAGCTATGTCTTTATATTGTCTGGGCAGATTAGAGAAACTTGAATTATTCTACAATTGACTATTAGTGCGTATCCGGAAATTTCGCCGTAAGAAAATTCGACGTACGGAATTAAATTCACGGAGCAGCTTTTCTGCATTCACGAGCATTGTCTCCGACGTTGGTAGATGACTTTGTTTACGAAACCACTTTCCTTTCTGACTGCTTCTTCCAGTTCCTTGTACTTATTTTCCTTTTAACGTCAGCGATAAGGTTTTTGGTTCCGAAGCAGACGTTAAACCCCTACTAAAGTTAAATTAAAATCCCTGTTCATAAACAAATAGTCTTCTTTCTCCTTTTATGGAAGTGTTATTGTATAAAATCAAGATTCCTGATAACCTGTTTTTTTTTTTTTTTTTTTTTTTTTTTTTTATTCAGTGAAAAATCTTCATAATTTATTTATCAAACTAATTCCCCTTACATATAGATTGGAAGTCGGGAGGCAACCAATCCATTACAATTTTTTCTATATTCAAATTTAAAACCAGGAAAATTAGGCCCGGAGAAGCTTACGCTTTTAGGGCTACCTATATAAAAAATAACATACATTTCAGAAAAAAACTACATTAACAGAAACTACCTACAATGAGCTACCTAAAACTATTCATGAGACAATGTGTGAAAAATATTAGATTTATATTTAGACTTGAACAAATTTAGAGAATTACAGTTTCTTATATTAGGAGGTAAATTATTCCATATATGAACTCCCTTCCATACCATTGAGTCCCTTGTACGTTCTCTATTAATGCGAGGTAAAATAAATTCATTTCTATTTCTAGTGAGGTGATTGTGCTGATCGGTGAGACGAATTAAGGAATTGTATACTGCTAAATCAAAATTACTATTACTATTGACACGATACATGTAAATAGATATGGCTAATTCGTACTGATTATTGATTGGTAAAATTTTTGCATTTATAAAGTATGGAAGGGTATGTTCATTAAAAGTTAAATTATTGATGCATCTGATTGCTTTTCTCTGTAAAACTGAAATTTTATTAGATAGATGAGCTGGAGCTGCATACCATGTTTCAATACCATAATGAATATATGGGCTAACTAATGTATGGTACAATTTAAGTAAAATATTAGGAGGTAAAATACTTCACAGCTTATAAAGAATACCAGCATTGCAAGATATTTTGCTTGATATATGGGATATATGGTTATTAAACTTCAACCTATCATCAAGATAAACTCCCAAAAACTTCACAAAATAACACTGTTATAAGCATCCTTGGTTATGGGGGTTGGAAAAGAACTCTTAGCAATTATTGTGTGATCACTTTAGTTTTATTTCAGTTCTTAAGCCGAGACAAATCTTCACGGCGAAAATTCCTCACGGTGAATTTTCTTGCGGCGAAATTTTATCTAGATGCTGTAATAATTTCAAGTAAAATACACCCACATTCCAGTTTTCGATCCCTAGTGATGGAAGTTACATTTATTATGTTACATATATTTTTATAAAACTTAAATTTTGGAAATTACATTTATTTTTGCAAAAGAAGAACACAGGATTCTATTTTATTATCTTTGTTTATATCATCTTTTTTATTAATAAAACTTTCATCTTACAGTGAAATTGTTTTTTGTTTTTCCTGAACTCTGAAAACAGGATGGAAATTCGTTACAGGTTCCTTTTTTGTGAAGAACATGAACATCATAGTATGTTGATTTTGAGCAGCGTACAACCTATATAAACAAGATCATAAAGAACCAAAATCAAAAAGAACAAAACAGAGTTAGGACCAGAAAAAATATTAATAACATTTACAGTAACATGAAATACATGATCAGTAACATGGAATACATGAAGCGTAACAAGAAGTACATGAACACATGTAAAAGAATGATAAATGGCCTACCAAAGTAGCGCTATGAATATCAACTTCTGAAATTGTAAGTTCCAAGAAAGTTGCGCCATGAAAGCGACTTATAAAAATGTTATTTGATGGCGCACTTCTATGACGATATTTTAGAGGTAAAGAGCAGTTGCGTGAGACGCAGTGTGAAGAGGGACTTGAAAAATGCGCCCTTAGACGGAGTGAATGCGCCCTTTTTCACTTACCCTTTTTTTTCATATGAGTAATGTATATTATTAAATTCTTATATTGAAATTATATTCATGTGTTGGTTATTATGTTGAGTAGTTTAATACTTGTACAGGTTATTTGGTGGTTATTTAGTGAATGAGTTCCAGAGGCAACGGTACGAGAGACTTACAAACTAATTTATGGGACACCTTAGCGTTCAAAGAGCTACTTTGGCAGTGAGCTTTAATCTCAGTGCAACTGTGGATTAGAAGTAGAGGTAGAAGTAGAGGTTAGAGGTAGAGGTTAGAGGTTAGAGGTAGAGGTTAGAGGTTAGAGGTAGAGGTTAGAGGTAGAGGTTAGAGGTTAGAGGTAGAGGTTAGAGGTTAGAGGTAGAGGTTAGAGGTAGAGGTTAGAGGTAGAGGTTAGAGGTTAGAGGTAGAGGTTAGAGGTAGAGGTTAGAAGTAGAGGTTAGAGGTAGAGGTTAGAGGTAGAGGTTAGAGGTAGAGGTAGAGGTAGAGGTAGAGGTTAGAGATAGAGAGAGAGATAGAGATAGAGATAGAGAGAGAGAGAGAGAGAGAGAGATAGAGGTTAGAGAGAGAGAGAGAGAGAGAGGTAGAGGTAGAGGTAGAAGTAGAGGTTTGAGGTAGAGGTAGAGGTAGAGGTAGAGGTAGAGGTAGAGGTAGAGGTAGAGATAGAGAGAGAGAGAGAGAGAGAGATAGAGGTAGAGGTTGGAAGTTGGAGGTTGTGAAGGTTGTGGAGGTTGTGGAGGTTGTGGAGTTTGTAGAGGTTGTGGAGGTTGTGGAGGTTCGAGGTTCGAGGTTCGAGGTTGGAGGTTGGAGGTTAGCAAAGAGATTTAAAGTCACTATACGAGACAGGAGTTTAGAGGGTAAGTGTTGGAGTGTGTAAGTGTTGGAGTGTGTAAGTGTTGGAGTGTGTAAGTGTTGGAGTGTGTAAGTGTTGGAGTGTGTAAGTGTTGGAGTGTGTAAGTATTGGAGTGTGTAAGTGTTGGAGTTTGTAAGTGTTGGAGTGTGTAAGTGTTGGAGTGTGTAAGTGTTGGAGTGTGTAAGTGTTGGAGTTTGAAAGTGTTGGAGTGTGTAAGTGTTGGAGTGTGTAAGTGTTGGAGTGTGTAAGTGTTGGAGTGTGTAAGTGTTGGAGTGTGTAAGTGTTGGAGTGTGTAAGTGTTGGAGTGTGTAAGTGTTGGAGTGTGTAAGTGTTGGAGTGTGTAAGTGTTGGAGTGTGTAAGTGTTGGAGTGTGTAAGTGTTGGAGTGTGTAAGTGTTGGAGTGTGTAAGTGTTGGAGTGTGTAAGTGTTGGAGTGTGTAAGTGTTGGAGTGTGTAAGTGTTGGAGTGTGTAAGTGTTGGAGTGTGTAAGTGTTGGAGTGTGTAAGTGTTGGAGTGTGTAAGTGTTGGAGTGTGTAAGTGTTGGAGTGTGTAAGTGTTGGAGTGTGTAAGTGTTGGAGTGTGTAAGTGTTGGAGTGTGTAAGTGTTGGAGTGTAAGTGATTGAGTGTAACATTCGTAGTTAGCCAAAAATATGCTATAAAATCATATATCTGCATTAAGTCATAAAATAGTGAAATGTGTCTACCTGCCTTTCAGTACAATGTATCTTTCTCACTGAGTTATATGTACAATATATAATGATGTGCAGAAGAGATATTTGAGATTCTAATGATATCAATGAACTTTTCTCTATGTGAAATATACAGAGTAAATTGTTCAGGTAAAAACCTAGAATTATTGTGGTTACTGTCTTAGTGAACCCTATGAGAAATAGTTAGGCCACCCAAGTTAGACAGGTTACGGTTAGAACTCATTCTATAGAAGGCCGGGAAATAGAAGACATTATTTATCTGTCGGCAATTCGCAGATCAGTCGCCAGTGTCAGTACAGTACTTCGAGTATCCAATTTGAATAAGACTACTGCTGTGTAATCAGATTCACTCTGTTAATAGCCTGTGCTCAAAATAAATTAAAAATAGGTGCACCGATAATTAGGCTCTAGACAATTGGGCCCTGAAAATTGGGCCCTGGACAATTTGGCTCAAAGACAATTGCCCCTAACAATAATTGGTCCCGCTGAAAATTGGGCCCAAAACAATTGCATCCAAGACAATTGGACCCTAAGACAATAGGACCGAAGACAATTTAACTCTAAATCAATTGGACCTCAAGACAATTGAGCCAAGAAAAATATTGAGACAGCAGAAGACACAATATACAAAGAATTGTTACTTTGTTATTACAGTAGCAATGGTCTTCAATTAAGTCAATGCAGTTGACTCTGATACAAATGCATGAAAAAAAAAATTAACTTTAACTAATGTTTTTTCAGTTTCACTTTGTATGAGAGAAAATACAAATGCGTACATAATATTTAACTTTTACCTAATGCTGCATTAAGGTTTATTTCTTAGTTACATGTCTTCTAACCCCTTAGAATAGATAACAAACATTTTGGTAGGGTTTAACGTCTGTTTCGGAACCAAAGACAGACCATATCGCTGATGTCAAAAGGAAATTAAGTACAAGGGACTGGAAGAATAATGAAGGGGATTAAGAAAGACGGTCATTAAGTAAAACGTTGATTAAAAATCCGGTGATTAAATAAAGACATGTCTTTTTTTCTCATTATATATGCAGTTTATTTTAAAATGATATAAAATATTCCTGTGTAGCATATTTTTTCAAAGGGAATTGAATATTGAATTGTAAGTGTTAATGGAATTGTTTTCTTAGTGTTTTTCAATTATCTGAATAATAGAAAAACACTCTGCGATGTTATTATAGATAACTACATAATATTGACTGTCTGGCTACAATTGAAATATTTCAGCATACCTTGTTATGCGTGTCCTGACAATTCGTCGCAGGGACAATTCGTCGTGGACAATTCAACGTGGACAATTCGTCGCGGAAAATTCATCGTGGACAATGCTTCGTGGACAATTCGTCGCGGGCAATACTTGGTGGACAATTCGTCGTGGACAATTCGTCGCGGTTAATTCATCGTGGACAATTTGTCGTGGACAATACTTCGTG
>CANNZV010006915.1:0-14062 GCA_947561585.1 Caprella mutica | reverse complement strand
CACTGTAACTGTATATTGTAACTGTACACTGTAACTGTACACTGTACACTGTAACTGTACACTGTAACTGTACACTGTAACTGTACACTGTAACTGTACACTGTAACTGTACACTGAAACTGAACACGGCAACTGTACACTGTAACTGTATATTGTAACTGTACACTGTAACTGTACACTGTACACTGTAACTGTAAACAGTAACTGTACACTGTAACTGTACAGTGTAACTGTACAGTATAACTGTACACTGTAACTGTACACCGTAACTGTACACTGTAACTATACACAGTAACCGTACACTGTAACTGTACACTGTAACTGTGCACTGTAACTGTACACTGTAACTTCACACTGTAACTGTACACTGTAACTGTACACTGTAACTGTACACTGTAACTGTACACTGTAACTGTACACTGTAACTGTACACTGTAACTGTACACTGTAACTGTACACTGTAACTGTATATTGTAACTGTACACTGTAACTGTACACTGTACACTGTGACTGTACACTGTAACTGTACACTGTAACTGTACACTGTAACTGTACACTGTAACTGTACACTGTAACTGTACATTGTAACTGTACACTGTAACTGTACACTGAAACTGAACACGGTAACTGTACACTGTAACTGTACACTATAACTTTAAACTGTAACTGTAAACAGTAACTGTAAACAGTAACTGTAAACAGTAACTGTACAGTGTAACTGTACAGTGTAACTGTACAGTGTAACTGTACAGTGTAACTGTACACTGTAACTGTACACTGTAACTGTACACCGTAACTGTACACTGTAACTGGACACTGTAACCGTACACTGTAACTGTACACTGTAACTGTACACGGCAACTTTACACTGTAACTTCACACTGTAACTGTAAACAGTAACTGTACACCGTAACTGTACACTGTAACTGTACACTGTTACAGTACTAATGAAAAACCTAAGAAAATGATTACTCTAGAAATAATTGAGGGGAAAAATTAGATAAAAGAATTTAGTTTTTATTTAATATGTACATAATTTAATTTCCGGTTTGACATTAAGTCCTCAGGATGAAATCAGGTTGATTTGTCGTGGCCAAGTGCAGGAAAGTAGAACTAGGCGCTGCTGGTAAGAGACGCAGGAGAGTAGACCTAGGGACAGCCGGTAATAGCACGTGGCACACTAAGGTAACTGTTGAGAAAAAATAAATTATTTTATCAAAACAACAAATTAATTGATGGAAAGTCGCTAGTTTTAATTTATAAGCGTGGTATTTTAAAGAAAGGTAAGCAAGATTGTTAAAGGTAAGCAAGATTGTTAAAGGTAAGCAAGATTGTTAAAGGTAAGCAAGATTGTTAAAGGTAAGCAAGATTTTTAAAGGTAAGCAAGATTGTTAAAGGTAAGCAAGATTTTTAAAGGTAAGCAAGATTTTTAAAGGTAAGCAAGATTTTTAAAGGTAAGCAAGATTTTTAAAGGTAAGCAAGATTTTTAAAGGTAAGCAAGATTTTTAAAGGTAGGTAAGATTTTTAAAGGTAATTACCTAAACAAGAAATGAGGAAGGTACCACCACGATGAGAATGAATTGATAACGACAGGAACTTCAGCCCGTAGTGGTAGCTAAGTCGTCTGACGCTCTTCACACAATATGCTGAACAACCCCTAAATAAATGATTAATGTTTTTATAAGTATAAATACTATGGCATGTAATGTTAATAATGATCGATTCAAAATTTGAGGACTATAAATAAAATTGGGTCTAGGTAACTTTATAGGGGAACACCATTTTCACTTTGCACGAGTCAAAATAAGACTATTTACCATAGGATGTTTTCCCTCTGCAAAGACTACTCAGTGGCCACTGATCCAGCTCCCCTCCATCCGCTGGGACTCTCACCGTGGACTTTACTCTGTCATGACTAGTGTGGCTTAGCGGCGATTTAAAGTCTGATGGTATTGATAGCTGGGAATGGACTCAATAAAGTGCATCTCGTGCACCAACATTAGTTCAGTTTAGGGTAACTTTCGGGGTAAGTCAAATATGACTACATGCTAGAAGCTATTTGGTACCCAAAAGTTACCCGCAAATTCTAAATAATAATCAAAATCAACATAAGAAAAGAATACAAAAACTATCACATGCCATATTATTTAACACTCCCGGGAAGGAGATTCAAATGGTGATACAATTTGAATATAATAGAAATAAGGTGAAAAATAGGCTTGATAACGAAATATGAAAAAATTAGAGAAAATAAACATAATCAACGTATATACAAGTTGTTAGTTACAAATAACCAACAAAACAAACAGGAACAAAGAGACAAAGGATTAACTAAAAAATGAACTCAACATCATAAACTCTTAATTAGAACATATTTACAATCGTAATCAAATATATTTACAACTTAGGAAAGAATCTTCCTGGTCTTCAACTCAGATGTAGCAGCAGCTCTCCGCTTACTTTTCCTACATTCCGCAATAGTTTCCAGGATTGGATCACTTGCCACCTCTACCTGCTCGTCAGGTCTCAATAGAGGAATAATGGTTGAAGAATGCCGTTTGATCAGCTCCCTGGTTTTACCCTTGAAGAGAGTTGCACCCGTAGTCTCGCCGAGATCATTCACCTGAAGCTCCTTCACAATGCACATTGGATAATTTGACGGCTTTACATAAGTTTCCTTCACAAGAACTATGTCTCCGACTTTCAAAGCTTTGTGAGTAACTTTGCGGTATCTGTCTTTATCATTAACGGCCTGGTCAATGAGTTTACTCACAAATTCCTCACTGTACACCTTGTGGATATTCTTCCTAACATTTGTTAGTTTCGCATTGGTACTCCTGACTCGAGAGACGAGGTCATCACAGCCAGCAGGTGCCCAATCTCGATCAGTTTGTGCATTCTGTAAAACAGGAACTACGTCAACATTTATTAAATTATAACCATGAAGCAGCAATTCCGGAGTAATAACTGTAGGCAAATCATCTAGAGAAGAGCTCCTTAGACTTTCTGTGAAGCCGACTGGTCTTTTGTTGGCAATGTTATTAATCTCACAAATTACAAATTCAAAATCCCGAAAATCAAGAACATTATTTCGTACAGCTCCAAATAATAATCGCTTGCATATCTTCACACAACTTTCCACGAGGGATCCTAACTCACTGTGCCCTTTGAAATAGTGGGTGAATTTTGTCACCTCTGCATTATTCTCTTTGAAATAAGTACTAGTTTCCAGATTGTTCAAAATATCGACAATTACGTTCGCACCTGCAACTATCTGAGTACCTAAATCAGAAAAAACTAATTGTGGCATACCATATTCAAAAGTATGGAGCTGAAACGATCTCAAGAACTCTACAGTACTCAAATCAAGAGACACCTTTAAGTTAATGGCTCTAGTCCAAAGACACGTAATGCAAAGCACATATACCTTCTGTTTAGAACCACTAATCTTAGTGTTAAAGGGTCCCATGTAATCAATAAATACATTAGCAAATGGTATATTAACAGGATCAATCCTAAAATCTCTGTACGGACTTTGATTAAGCTTTATGGTTCTACTGTTGAATCTCTTACAGTGAATGCATGTTCTCAGAACTTTCTTAACTGTCGAGAAGTGACAGGGAATCCAATAATTCCTTCTTAATATCGACAGACAAGAATATAAACCAGAATGCTTAAGATTCTGATGGCAATCTCTTATTATAAGAGAGGTTAATAAGCTTGTTTTAGGTAGGAGAACTGGACAGTGCGCATCATGTTTAAATTTACCCTTCTTCAAAAGTTTACTTCCGACTCTTAACAACCCTTTTCGATCAATGAATACATTCAATTGTCTAACTGCATTAGGCATATCTTTGTGCAACGATTGTGCAGTAGTAAAGTAGTTGTATACTTCAGGGTAGTTTACAATCTGCTCAGATCTCAAAAGTTCAAAAAATGCTCTATCTTTATATTCCGTGAAATCATGTACCTTAGATATCTTACCAATTCTCATTTTCAGTTTATCAATAAACAGTAAAACTCTGGCTAGAGTACTAATCAATTTAGGTAAATTAGAGAATCTTTCAATTGTAATTAGAGAGGAATTAGAGACCTTACCTTCCGCACCGATAGAGACAGATTGAACAGACAGGTTAGATTCCCGTGATGGTACTTTGAAGTCCATCAAATCCTCCCTACTTATGGAGGAATCCGTAGTTAGAAAATCTGGTCCAGATAAGTAACATGAACTGGAAAGAATTTTATGAGACAAAGATCTGGTTATACAATCAGCGGGATTCCTAATACCGTCTACAAATTTAAAGCCCACCTCATGTTTATCACACATACGTTTGATGTGATTCAAACGATTTGTAACAAATACACTGTATTTGTTCATTTTGGCTAATTTAACAAAACTGGAATTAATCCAACTTAATGCTACCATACTGTCCGAGTATACTACGAGATCAGTTATTTTAATTGGGTTAACGGTTTGAGGTCCAGTCAAAGCCTCTTTCATTTCTACCAAATTCTCAACACCCAAAGCAATAGACATCAGCTCCAGAGAAGGAATGCTCTTTCCCTCCAAATTCTTACTGATCATTCTGTTTTTCGCCAACAAAAAATTCACAGACCCAGTACTTTCGTCCATTATGTACAATACTGTACCATAAATGAGTTTACTACTGTCAACGAAAGCGATCAACTTGAAACTACCTGATCTGGACCCAACAAATCTTGGTACAACTGATACAGGAGCAGAGTTGTACTGCTTACAAATAGTAGTCCATTCTTTAGACTTTTCTGTTGCAAGTTCATCGTCCCAGCCAATATCTTTCTGAACTTGCAACCCATGTAGAAAAAGACGAGCTCTGTTTAATAGTGGTCCCTCAAAATTATATGGGTCGAATACTTCAGCAATACTCCTCAAAATTTCTCTTTTACTGTTGGCCGACACATTTAGGGTCTTCTTTTCAGTAGATAAAGTGTCTTCAAGAGTATTCCACTTAATGCCAAACAACTTAGTCTCAGGTTCAATAGTTTCTTCACTATTAATCGTATCTCTCAATATCTTATCATTAGTAGCGAATTGCTGCAACTCAAATTTGTATGGGTTAAATATATTATTTAATTGTTCAAATGCCCATCTAAGATCACTAGAGTTATCAGCTGTCACCGCACCATTATCAACATATATCAACTGATATATTAATCTTTTTAATGTTCTAAGTCTAGATGGATCTTCTTTAGAATCAACAATCAAGATTTTAAATAATGCTAACATTAGGATTGACGGGCTACATCGAAGACCAAAACTAAGTCTAACGTTTCTGTAAACTTGAAAGGAAAAGTCATTATCTTTTACATTTCTATACCACATAAACAATAACTTATTGCGATCTTTCTCCATTAATTCAATTTGGAGAAACGCTTTCTTTAAGTCAAAGCAAAGAATTTTACGGTCAAACCTCAACAATATTAATGCAATAGAGAGCTTTTGATTCAAGCAAGGACCAGCGTGCATTGCTTGGTTGTGAGAAATCGAATTTCCATTCTTTATATTCTTACCAGACAAATTAGACAAAAATACTACACGGCACTTTGTACTTTCTTTGTCTGGCTTAAATATTGGCATATGAGCTAAGAAACTGTGAGTTGGATTTTCACTGGCAAATGCTTCATAGTCATCTATCTTTTCTATAACTCCCAATGACTCCCATTCCTTAATTGCGTCATCAACCAAAACTAGTTTATCATCTTTGGAAAGTTTTTTCCTTAAAGATTTCAAAATATTCAAAGCTAAGTAATAATTAGTAGCCATCTGACCACTCAATTCACCATTCCACAACAGTGGCATTACAAGGCGACCATCAGGTTTCCTATTAGCATTAGATAGTACAAAATCTACAAGTTTCGAATTTTGCTCTGAATCCAAACCGTCAATAACGTTATCTAATTTGTTAAGACAAACATCACATTCCTCTTCTAACGAAAAACTAGAATTTAAATCATTACAATCATGCCCAATCAATTCTTCATTAAATTCAACAGATTTACACTCTGTTTCAATTGTAAGAGAATTCACTTTAAATTTCGAATTGGGCAAAAAATCACAACTATACACGGCATTCAAATCTTCAGACTGATCCATGAATTTTTCACAGGATAGCCTATTCGGAATATCATTCAAATTAGTGAGTAACCTGCTAAGGTCTCCTATCAACATAACACCAAGAGATGATAACATGAATACAGATTTATCTTCACCAAAACTAAAAGATTTATCATCAAAATGACGTGCAGAGTCAGCTCCAAGAATTAATCCTATATCGTCAATGACATCCTTATTATTCAAGAGAAATTGGTCGGCTAAATTATAACCTTTATTCACAAAACTCCTAGCAACTTTAGAAATACCTGGTAGCTTCAATGACATGCTAATCTTAGGTAGAACCAATGCTTCAATATTAATCACTGCTTTAGTGTCAAATACCAACTGGAATTGTACTAATTTAGTCTTATAGCTTTTAGATTCATTAATGCCGTTTATAACCAAATCAACATTATTGTCAATTATTTTGAAATCACAATCATTCAAATAGGACTCATCAACAAGATTACTCTGACTTCCAGTGTCACGTAAACATCTCACATAATTACCATTACTTAATCTACACGAAAATGTGGGAAGAACAGTATTAATATGCAAACTATGAGGATATGCTCCCATGACAATCAAATTATTTTGAGTGCGTGTGCCTGGATTAAACTTGTCAGTTTTAAATTTCTTGTCCTCAAAAGTTGGGCACAAAAAAGTAAAGTGCCATTTGTTACAAATATTGCAAGCTTTGCGGAATCTAAATTTACAATTAGCACTACCGTGATCAATATTCGCACACTTAGTGCAACCATTAATCTGATTCAATCTTTTAATCTTATCGGTAGCTAGGGCAAATTTAGTGCATCTATTAACTGGATGACTATCAGTGTTACCTCCTTTATAACACAAAGTACAAATCTTAAAGGGATTAACAGGTTCATTAGTTTCAGTTAACACTGCCATTGAAGATAATTGATTACTGGGCGGAATTACCCATTGATTAGTTCTGGTTATCTTCGAGTTTTTATTTTTAACAGCAACTAAATACCTTTCATTAGCCTCGAAAATATTCTCATTGATTTGTGCTAACGAAGGCCTAACATTATTTGTAATCTGTACCAATTGTTCAAGAAAAGTATCGTTCATGCCTTTTAAGAAGTAGTATTGCATAACATCCTCTATATCAATTTCTAACGTCTGAACTGCCTGTTGAATCTTTCTCATTTCTGATATGTACTTGAATGGTTCATCACCGTACGACAATTTTATGTCACTAAGTTTCTTAATAATATTAAATTTTTGCAATGAAGCAGTGGCATAAGCTAACTTTAATAATTTTTTAGCTTCACTATATGTCTGTCTACTAGGCTCTAGTGAATCAATAAGAAGAGCTGCTCTACCACTAATTTGCTGTTTTAACAACAACAGCCTATCGTATTCTGAATAATTATATTTAGAAGTAGTGTCTTCAAAATTAGAAATAAATACATCCAAATTCTCACCTTCGGTACTAGTAAACACAGGCAGCGGAGCTACAGGACACTTCAGTAGGGTACGGGCAGAAGGTTCAGCTGTCGTGTTTGAATTAGTTGTGTCAGGAGTCAGCAATATGATGATCTCGTTTGTTTTATCATCGTAATTCTCACATACCCCCAATTCAGTTTCTATGTCTTCTTCACTGGCCTTTTCGTACATCAAATTCACAATCCGTTTGTTTGCCTCCTTAAGATCGGTAGATATAGTTTTTGCTTTCAGCAATTTCTTTTTCCGTTCGGAATCAGAGTACGTGGAGAAATTATCTGCGTCATTAAACAATTTAGTAACCATAGCACGGAGATATTTCCGTGTATGGATTTCATTTTTTAAGGTAGACATAATTTAAATTTTAGTCTGGAAACAATAAATTAACACCTGGAAATTACACACAATTCAGATTAGTGAGAAAACTCCAGCGACAAGGTAGAGCCAGATCAGCAGCCGTCTTCAGTTACGAAGTCCCTGTTTGGGCGCCATAATGAAAAACCTAAGAAAATGATTACTCTAGAAATAATTGAGGGGAAAAATTAGATAAAAGAATTTAGTTTTTATTTAATATGTACATAATTTAATTTCCGGTTTGACATTAAGTCCTCAGGATGAAATCAGGTTGATTTGTCGTGGCCAAGTGCAGGAAAGTAGAACTAGGCGCTGCTGGTAAGAGACGCAGGAGAGTAGACCTAGGGACAGCCGGTAATAGCACGTGGCACACTAAGGTAACTGTTGAGAAAAAATAAATTATTTTATCAAAACAACAAATTAATTGATGGAAAGTCGCTAGTTTTAATTTATAAGCGTGGTATTTTAAAGAAAGGTAAGCAAGATTGTTAAAGGTAAGCAAGATTGTTAAAGGTAAGCAAGATTGTTAAAGGTAAGCAAGATTGTTAAAGGTAAGCAAGATTTTTAAAGGTAAGCAAGATTGTTAAAGGTAAGCAAGATTTTTAAAGGTAAGCAAGATTTTTAAAGGTAAGCAAGATTTTTAAAGGTAAGCAAGATTTTTAAAGGTAAGCAAGATTTTTAAAGGTAAGCAAGATTTTTAAAGGTAGGTAAGATTTTTAAAGGTAATTACCTAAACAAGAAATGAGGAAGGTACCACCACGATGAGAATGAATTGATAACGACAGGAACTTCAGCCCGTAGTGGTAGCTAAGTCGTCTGACGCTCTTCACACAATATGCTGAACAACCCCTAAATAAATGATTAATGTTTTTATAAGTATAAATACTATGGCATGTAATGTTAATAATGATCGATTCAAAATTTGAGGACTATAAATAAAATTGGGTCTAGGTAACTTTATAGGGGAACACCATTTTCACTTTGCACGAGTCAAAATAAGACTATTTACCATAGGATGTTTTCCCTCTGCAAAGACTACTCAGTGGCCACTGATCCAGCTCCCCTCCATCCGCTGGGACTCTCACCGTGGACTTTACTCTGTCATGACTAGTGTGGCTTAGCGGCGATTTAAAGTCTGATGGTATTGATAGCTGGGAATGGACTCAATAAAGTGCATCTCGTGCACCAACATTAGTTCAGTTTAGGGTAACTTTCGGGGTAAGTCAAATATGACTACATGCTAGAAGCTATTTGGTACCCAAAAGTTACCCGCAAATTCTAAATAATAATCAAAATCAACATAAGAAAAGAATACAAAAACTATCACATGCCATATTATTTAACAAGTACAGAGTAATTGTACACTGTAACTGTACACTATAACTGTACACTGTGACTGTACACTGTAACTGTACAATTTAACTGTACTATGTAACTGTACACTGTAACTGTACACTGTAACTGTACAGTGTAACTGTACAGTGTAACTGTACACTGTAACTGTACACTATAACTGTACACTGTAACTGTACACTGTAACTGTTCTGTGTAACTGTACACTTTAACTGTACACTGTAACTGTACACTGTAATTGTACACTCTAACTGTACACTGTAACTGTATACCGTAACTATACAATTTAACTGTACACTGTAACCGTACACTGTGACTGTACACTGTAACTGTACACTGTAATTGTACAATTTAACTGTACACTGTAACTTTACACTGTAACTTTACACTGTAACTGTACACTGTATTTGTACACTGTAACTGTACACTGTACCTCTACACTGTAACTGTACACTGTAACTGTACACTGTATTTGTACCTCTACACTGTATTTGTACCTCTACACTGTAACTGTACACTGTAACTGTACACTGTAACTGTACACTGCAACTGTAAACTGTAACTGTGCACTGTATTTGTACACTGTAACTGTACACTGTAACTGTGCACTGTAACTCTACACTATAACTGTACACTGTAACTGCATATTGTAACTGTACACTGTAACTGTACACTGTACACTGTAACTGTACACTGTACACTGTAACTGTACACTGTAACTGTACAGTATAACTGTACACTGTAATTGTACACTGTAACTGTACACCGTAACTGTACACTGTAACTGTACACTGTAACCGTACACTGTAACTGTACACTGTAACTGTGCACTGTAACTGTACACTGTGACTTCACACTGTAACTGTACACTGTAACTGCACACTGTAACTGTACACTGTAACTGTACACTGTAACTGTACCTTGTAACTGTACACTCTAACTGTACACTGTAACTGTACACTGTAATTGTACAGTTTAACTGTACACTCTAACTGTACACTGTAACTGTACACTGTAATTGTACAGTTTAACTGTACACTGTAACTGTACACTGTATCTGTACAGATTAATTGTACACTGTAACTGTACACTGTAACTGTACACTGTAACTGTACACTGTAACTGTACATTGTAACTCTACACTGTAACTCTACACTGTAATTGTACAATGTAACTGTACACTGTAACTGTACACTGTAACTGTACACTGTAATTGTACAGTTTAACTGTACACTGTAACTGTACACTGTATCTGTACAGATTAATTGTACACTGTAACTGTACACTGTAACTGTACACTGTAACTGTACACTGTAACTGTACACTGTAACTCTACACTGTAATTGTACAATGTAACTGTACACTGTAACTGTACACTGTAACTGTACACTGTAATTGTGCACTGTAACTGTACACTGTAACTGTAAACTTTAACTGTACACTGTAACTGTACACTTTAATTGTACACTGTAACTTTACACTTTAACTGTACACTGTAACTGTACACTGTAACTGTACACTGTAACTGTATATTGTAACTGTACACTGTAACTGTACACTGTACACTGTAACTGTACACTGTAACTGTACACTGTAACTGTACACTGAAACTGAACACGGCAACTGTACACTGTAACTTTACACTGTAACTGTAAACAGTAACTGTACACTGTAACTGTACAGTGTAACTGTACAGTTTAACTGTACACTGTAACTGTACACCGTAACTGTACACTGTAACTATACACAGTAACCGTACACTGTAACTGTACACTGTAACTGTGCACTGTAACTGTACACTGTAACTTCACACTGTAACTGTACACTGTAACTGTACACTGTAACTGTACACTGTAACTGTACACTGTAACTGTACACTGTAACTGTACACTGTAACTGTACACTGTAACTGTATATTGTAACTGTACACTGTAACTGTACACTGTACACTGTGACTGTACACTGTAACTGTACACTGTAACTGTACACTGTAACTGTACACTGTAACTGTACACTGTAACTGTACACTGTAACTGTACATTGTAACTGTACACTGTAACTGTACACTGAAACTGAACACGGTAACTGTACACTGTAACTGTACACTGTAACTTTAAACTGTAACTGTAAACAGTAACTGTAAACAGTAACTGTAAACAGTAACTGTAAACAGTAACTGTACAGTGTAACTGTACAGTGTAACTGTACAGTGTAACTGTACAGTGTAACTGTACACTGTAACTGTACACTGTAACTGTACACCGTAACTGTACACTGTAACTGGACACTGTAACCGTACACTGTAACTGTACACTGTAACTGTACACGGCAACTGTACACTGTAACTTCACACTGTAACTGTAAACAGTAACTGTGCACTGTAACTGTACAGTGTAACTGTACAGTATAACTATACACTGTAACTGTACACCGTAACTGTACACTGTAACTATACACTGTAACCGTACACTGTAACTGTACACTGTAACTGTACACTGTAACTTTACACCGTAACTGTACACTGTAACTGGACACTGTAACCGTACACTGTAACTGTACACTGTAACTGTACACCGTAACTGTACACTGTAACTGTACACTGTTACAGTACAGAGTAATTGTACACTGTAACTGTACACTATAACTGTACACTGTGACTGTACACTGTAACTGTACAATTTAACTGTACTATGTAACTGTACACTGTAACTGTACACTGTAACTGTACAGTGTAACTGTACAGTGTAACTGTACACTGTAACTGTACACTATAACTGTACACTGTAACTGTACACTGTAACTGTTCTGTGTAACTGTACACTTTAACTGTACACTGTAACTGTACACTGTAATTGTACACTCTAACTGTACACTGTAACTGTATACCGTAACTATACAATTTAACTGTACACTGTAACCGTACACTGTGACTGTACACTGTAACTGTACACTGTAATTGTACAATTTAACTGTACACTGTAACTTTACACTGTAACTTTACACTGTAACTGTACACTGTATTTGTACACTGTAACTGTACACTGTACCTCTACACTGTAACTGTACACTGTAACTGTACACTGTATTTGTACCTCTACACTGTAACTGTACACTGTAACTGTACACTGTAACTGTACACTATAACTGTACACTGTAACTATAAACTGTAATTGTAACTGGTAACTGCAAACAGTAACTGTAAACTGTAACTGTACACTGTAACTGTACACTGTTACTGTACACTGTAACTATAAACTGTTACTGTATCTGGTAACTGTAAACAGTAACTGTACACTGTAACTGTACACTGTAACTGTACACTGCAACTGTAAACTGTAACTGTGCACTGTATTTGTACACTGTAACTGTACACTGTAACTTTGCACTGTAACTCTACACTATAACTGTACACTGTAACTGTATATTGTAACTGTACACTGTAACTGTACACTGTACACTGTAACTGTACACTGTACACTGTAACTGTACACTGTAACTGTACAGTATAACTGTACACTGTAATTGTACACTGTAACTGTACACCGTAACTGTACACTGTAACTGTACACTGTAACCGTACACTGTAAATGTACACTGTAACTGTGCACTGTAACTGTACACTGTGACTTCACACTGTAACTGTACACTGTAACTGTACACTGTAACTGTACACTGTAACTGTACACTGTAACTGTAAACAGTAACTGTACACTGTAACTGTACACTGTAACTGTACACTGCAACTGTAAACTGTATCTGTGCACTGCATTTGTACACTGTAACTGTACACTGTAACTGTGCACTGTAACTCTACACTATAACTGTACACTGTAACTGTATATTGTAACTGTACACTGTAACTGTACACTGTACACTGTAACTGTACACTGTAACTGTACAGTATAACTGTACACTGTAACTGTACACTGTAACTGTACACCGTAACTGTACACTGTAACTGTACACTGTAACCGTACACTGTAACTGTACACTGTAACTGTGCACTGTAACTGTACACTGTAACATCACACTGTAACTGTACACTGTAACTGTACACTGTAACTGTACACTGTAAGTGTACACTGTAACTGTACACGGTAACTGTACACTGTAACTGTACACTGTAACTGTACACTGTAACTGTACACTGTAACTGTACACTGTAACTGTGCACTGTAACTGTACACTGTAACTTCACACTGTAACTGTACAGTATAACTGTACACTGTAACTGTACACTGTAACTGTACACCGTAACTGTACACTGTAACTGTACACTGTAACCGTACACTGTAACTGTACACTGTAACTGTGCACTGTAACTGTACACTGTAACTTCACACTGTAACTGTACACTGTAACTGTACACCGTAACTGTACACTGTAACTGGACACTGTAACCGTACACTGTAACTGTACACTGTAACTGTACACCGTAACTGTACACTGTAACTGTACACTGTTACAGTACAGAGTAATTGTACACTGTAACTGTACACTATAACTGTACACTGTAACTGTACACTGTAACTGTACAATTTAACTGTACTATGTAACTGTTCACTGTAACTGTACACTGTAACTGTACACTGTAACTGTACAGTGTAACTGTACACTGTAACTGTACACTATAACTGTACACTGTAACTGTACACTGTAACTGTTCTGTGTAACTGTACACTTTAACTGTACACTGTAACTGTACACTGTAATTGTACACTCTAACTGTACACTGTAACTGTACACTGTAAT
>CANNZV010006914.1:0-14068 GCA_947561585.1 Caprella mutica | reverse complement strand
ATGTTGGATAGAACTTTATCTTATTCTGAAGAAAGTTTGAATGAAAAGTGGCTGAATCCTAAATCTGGTGTTTTACCTTCCTTCTTTGTTGGTTCAAAAGAAGAGGAAGAGTATTCTGTTTTTTTTTCCAACTTGCCAGATGGTTGGATAACAGCAGTTTTGAATTTATCTAAAAGAGGGAATTGTAAAGCAATACAGGTTCGTATTTCAAATAGAGATAATCCTTGTCCTGTTTTTTCATATAAAGTTATAGAAAATGGTATTACTTTAAGAGTCATTCAGCTTCTTAAAGAAAAACAATGGGTTTTTTATGAAAAAGGTATCCCTCTATTATATGAAGATATAGAATTATATCAGTCGAAATTAAAAAAAGACAGGTTAAATGAAGATTTAATTCTTAAATATTTAACACGAGAAGGTATCGACTTTTCATCTATTTGTCAAGATAAAAGAAAAGGATATATTTTAAAAACTAATTCTTTTATTGAGTAGTTTTTATCTTAAAAGTTAGATGAAGTTATTTTTCACCCACCTTTTCTATTAGAAATAGTAATCAATATGAATCAAAGAAAAGCAATAATATTTTTAACATGCATTTTCTTTCCTTTTTGGAGTTTTACCCAAATCGAGAAATATAACTATAAACATAAACTTGAACCCAATTCAAAAGTTTGGTTAAGGGGTTATAATTATACTATTGAAAAGTTAAAAAACGGGAAATATATAAAAAAAACTTACTATCCTGAAAACAAAAATATTACCCAGCACATAACTTTTGCATCAAAAAAATTCAATGTGTTGGATGGGCTTTATTATGAAGGATATGACGATGGTACGATATATATAAAAGGAAATATTGTGGACAACAAAAAGCAAGGAGTATGGATAGAGCATGGTCAAAAAGGAAATTATATCGACAATAAGAAGGAAGGAAAATGGTTGAGATACCACCAAGACCAAGTTCTTAAAGAATACAATTTTGTCAATGGAGAACTAGATGGGAAACAACTTACTTTTGACTCTTTAGGTCAAGTTATCTACGAATCTATATATGAAGAAGGGGAGCTTGTCTCAACTACACAAGACACTACCAATACAGGATACAAAAGAGTTCCTCGATTTTCAGGTTGTGAGCATATTGAAGGAAATGACAAAATGAAAAAAGAATGTGCTGAAAAGAAACTAATAGAATATATAGGGCAAAATATAAAATATCCTAATAGGGCAAGAAAACAAGAAATAGAAGGTACAGCCATCGTAAAGTTTATGGTAGAAAAAGACGGTAATCTATCGAATATAGAGGTATTAAGAGGGCTAAGCATTGATATAAAAGAAGAATGTCAAAGGTTAATTGAAAATATGCCAAGATGGATACCTGGTTATCAAAGAGGCATCCCTGTTAGAGTTGAATTCAAGTTACCAATAAAATTTTACATGAAATAATTGAATCAAAGAATTAGTGGCATCAAATCAGCAATACTCCCAACAGTATTGATACCATTTCGCCTATCAAAAAGAACAAATTATAAACAGCTAAAAACAGTATCAAATCAGAAACTGTCTTCACATTTTTGACACTATTTCAGCAGCAATTCAAATATTGTTCTTTTGCTTTTCAAATTGCATTAGCCTAGATGACAGCTAATATTGATTTAGCTAGCATTAGGGTAAGTTTTTTGTCAGCTTGACCTTTGAGAAAATATCCATCAAGAGAAATCCTTTGTAAATCTGAAAACGTTTGCGTCTATGCACGATAAAATAGAAAATCACCTAGGGCGATGCCCTATGCTGTTATGTTTCGCCCACTTTGGGGCTAGGGTTAAACTTATTTTTGTTACACGGTACTTAGCCCCTGAGACTGCTTGTTAGAATAACTATGTCTGTTTTACTCCATTATCTCTCGCTTCTATTCAAATGAATGGAAACGGGAATTTAAAATAAAAAAAAGCTATCTAATATCTTTACGATACTAGATAGCTTTGAGAAACTAATATTTGTTAACAGTTAAAACTTATTCCAAAATTATCATTTTTTTCGTTGCGGAATCTGTTGGTGTATCCAATTGATAATACAAAACTCCGTGTGCTTGGATTTGATTGCTATTCAAATTGATTTGATTATAACCTGCTTCAAAATCATTTGTGATTACTTTCAATACTTTACCTGTTACATCGTATACTTTCAAGGTCGCTTTAGCGGCTTCTGTTAAATGGAATCCGATAGTCGTTTCGCCTTTGAATGGATTTGGTGAGTTTTGATACAATTCAAATCCAGTCGTTGTCAAGGCTCCTTCTGTTCCTATAAAGTCCAAATCAAGATTTACAATAGCATTTCCTTGATAGGCTTCTGCTTTGGTGTAGCGACTGCTGATAGAGAAGGCTTGGCTTGTTGTAAGGGCTTGATTTGTTTTAAAATCCAAACTAAACAAAACCGTATCATCAGCGATGGTCATCGCTTCAGGTGTATTCCAAGAAACCGTCAACATTCCTTCATTCAAGAAGCTGAAACCGATATTTGCATCCGTTACATTTAACACTCCTTTTTCTACATGAATTAAGTCCAATGCTGTCGCATCAAAATTTAAAGTAAACTGATACCCATTGATTTGCTTAAAGTCAGCGGCTTTGAACTCAATTTTATTCGTTTGACCAACTTCGAGTACTTGTTCTTCTACTTGAAATTTCAACGCTCCCGTACGTTCATCGGTATCGTTGAGTTGACTGACATCGCCATTGACATCACCAATTTTAACCCCGATAAAATCAGTTGCCAATTGGTTTGCATTTAGATCGGTGAAATCAACCGACTCAGAGAAGGCTTCCTGCCAAGGATTACTTGGGTTCGGGAACATATAAGCTTTGTCAATGAATCTCCAAGAAGTATTTGAAGGGAAATCCTGAATCACATACAAGATTAACTGACGGGTTTGAACAACATCGAAGGTCGTAATATTTCCATCATTATTCACATCCGCTGCAATCAAAGCATAAGGATTGTCCAATGAGTTAAGTCCTAAAATATGCTGACTCATCAAAACCAAATCATAAGTACTCACCCCATTCAATGGATCTGTGTCTTTTGCTGCACTTACTTGATAATCAGCTCCGATGGCAACTGGATTCGTAAAGACATAAGCACCATTGCTATCACTAGTGGTCGTTTGTGTTGTAGTACCAGCCTGTAAGTTTAGGGTCACTTCATTCACACCCGTTCCTTGTGCAGTTAGGATTTTACCAGCAATAACTTTGCTATCGTCGCCACCTGCATCATCACAGTTGTTTAAATTGTCTTGAACTTCGATATACGTTGTACAGTAATCTGCATTTCCAGCTTCGTCTTCCACCCATACTTCAACTAATACAATTCCGATGTCATCACAACAAAGTGTAAGAACCGTCTGAGGTGATGCTAAATCACCTTCTTTACGGATTCGAACACTGTTTTCCACGAAAGTGGCATCTGAACAATTATCAAAAGCATATTCTAATAAATCAGAAGCCCATATATCGACACAACCCGTTTGCATGTTTTCGATAGAAATGCCATTTAAACAAACAGGTGTAGGATTTTTACAATCCTCCACAGTGAACAAATAAGAACAATCACTTGTATTACCACAACCATCTTCTACAATCCATTTGATGCGGTGTGTACCATAAGGATAAACACCAGAAGCGTCGTTTCCTTCCGCTAGAATGTCGAAACTGCCATCGTTGAAGGCATCTATTTTGTAGGTGTATTCTAAAGCAGCAGCCGGAGAACAAGCATCGGTCGCCGTGAGGGTTAAGTCTGCTTGACCTTCACAGCCATCTGTTAAATCACAGAAGTTTTGGTCGCCAGGGCAATCAATCACAGGTGCGCCTGAATCCAATACTTTGATGGTTTGCACGTAAGTGAAATAACCATCGTCATCTTGGTACGTACGAGGTAAAGGTTGCGGTAAACCTAAATCGGTGTTGGCTGTATTTCCTTCGTCATACACACACCAGTTGATTACCGTCCAAGTACGCTCGATTTTGAAACAAGCATCTTCGACAATATCTAAAATTAAATCTTCGCTAGAAATAGCAATTAATTCACAGTCATCGTCGCTCAAGCTTGGTGCACCCGAATCTTGAATTGCGCAATTGGTCAAGGTAACATCCGCAGGGAACTGAACAATAAAGTCAGAAATATGATTCACCGTCACACGTTGTGTACAAGTAATATCCGCAGATTTATCCGACCCGTCAGAAGCCGTCCAAGTACGCGTCAAGGTACCCGCTTTACATTGGTCTAATTCACCTCCGTCAACTACATCAATGATACTCGCATCACAATTGTCGATTGCTTCAGGAGCTGTAAACGGATCATGAATAGCTGCATCGTCACAGTCTAAAGTTTTATCAGGAGCACAAGTAATTACGGGAGGTAAAGCATCTTCAACTAAAACCTCTTTCCAACAGATATTAGAATTACCCGCTTCGTCTGTTACTCTTAATTCAACCGTCACTAGATTATCACAACAAGAGAAAGTAACTTCGTCGCCCCAAGCTGACGTTCCTAAACAACCCGACGTTCGACGAACTGCCAAGCTAATCGCATTGCTACAATTATCGTAAGAACCTTCATTGACATCTGTTGCTAATAAACGAGCAGTCCCGTCACTTCCTAAAGAAACATGTAATTCATCATCGCAAATCGCAACAGGAGCTTGGGTATCGACAACATTGATGCTTAGATTTTCTACGGTTTCGTTACCGCAGTTGTCTTTGGCTGTAATCACCACATCGGTAAAACCGAGTGGTAAGTCGTCAATAGATTCACCATTTGTAATATCTACTATTATTAAAGTTCCACTTTGGTTATAAACCCCGCCACCTTCTGTATAAGTAACAAAGACTTGTTGAATATCAGAACAAGCATCTGTAATCGCACCATCAAAAATAACACTAGTAGAACATGCCGTTCCATCAGTACTCATGATGATATTATTCGCATTAATACTTGGGCCCGTTGTATCTTCAATTTTAATCGTTTGCTCAAAAGTATGATTCACACCAGCACACCAGTTGATGACGGTCCATGTACGAATGATTTTCTTACCAAGCCCACAAGTTGCTAAAACTTGGTCTTCGTAGGTATATGACACATCACACAATTGGTGAACGTCTTCTGTCAAGTCAAAACAATCATAAAACGGAATACCCGTATCATTCAAACTTGGCTCGTCTGCAACCTGTCCGCATTCCAACTGAATATCGCCAGGTACTTCGATTTGGTCAAGGGTAGGCGCTTGAAGATTCACAGTTTGCAAACAAGTAGCACTATTGCCAAAAGCATCAATGGCTTGCCACGTACGCAAGATTTTAGCACCCGCCCATTCGCTTTGGTCGCAGCTTGTTTCCGTAATTTGTTCTTCTAATAAAGAAACGCCTTGAAGGCTACAATCAAAAGCATTGAAAGGTGTAGGGAAACCAACTTGAATTCGAATTTGTGCATCAATCACTTCGCCGTAACCGATACCATCACCAAAAGAGGCATCATTGTCACGAACGATAAGTTGCCAGTCGCCTTGGAAATCTGCGTATGCTAAACCATTTAAAACTCGTAAGTCATCAACAGGCGCAAAAGTACCTGATACGCCTGGTAAATTAAAGGAACAACTAGGGGCATTCGTTACGTCGCTATCAAAGGTAGCGACCATGTTTTGTATACTTAAACCACCACAAGTGAGGTAATTCAGTAAGGTGAATTGGTCCCCATTTGGAGCAAGTAAAATAATTTCTAAATCTTCAACATCATTGTGCTCAATGGCAATACTCACATTTACATCTTGAATGATTTCACCTAATGGCGTACAAGTAGAAGGAATAGCAATAATCGTTTCCGAAGGTGCTGTTGCTGTACCCCCAGCAATATTTGCCGGAAGGTCATCATTTGCAGGACGGAAGGTTTCGTTGTAGGTATAATTTTCGTTTAATGCTTGTGGGTGATTACACGCAATCGTATAATCTTGACAAGCAATAACTGGAGCATATTTATCTTCAATCATCAATGTCCCCCAGCATAAATTACCAGTAGAACCAATTTGTTGAATCGAGTAAGTCCATGTTTGACCTGCTTGGTCAGGGCCCACTTGATTACCGATTGCAATGCCGTTGGCATCAAAAACAGTGACTGTAAATTGGTCTTCACAAACACCAGTATCTTCCAATACCATGTCTGGACTTACGGTTACAAAACATTCTTCAATTGTGCTTTGAGCAGCAGGTAAAGAAATAATCACATTATCGTTACAAGTCAAGCTAGGATTTGCATCTCCGATAACATGTACCGTCATCGTGCAACGAACAATTTGTCCGTCAGCATAAGTCGATTCATAAACCACAGGATTGCTACCAATAGGCAATGCCGCTGTAGTTGTTGCTTGTGGGCCACTTACAGAGCCTCCAACTGCTGTTGGAAATTCAACCGTCACCGTTACATTGTTTGCATGACAGCTATTTGGAAAACAGACAAAAGGACTAATTGTAGAAGGCGTATAAGTTGTAATCGCACAATTCGCTAGGTCATCAGCCAATACGGTTTCGTCCACAGGACAATCCGTATGGCAAGGCAACGTAAACAAGCTTGTTGTTTCTTCACTAAACATACAAGGCCCATCCGCAATCAAATAAGTATTATCCGATATCATTACGCCTCTAGTCGGGTCACTAGAAAGAATTTCCCAAGCACCACCTTGCCAGCCTGTATTTAATGCGCTATATGTTGTAAAACGATAATCATTACAACCTTGTAAAACGACACTTTGCGTCAAAACAGAACCAGGCGTTTGACCGACATAATCGCCTGCATTCGCAAAGGCGATACGTTCTCCAAAACCATCAACGATTTCCCAAGACATTGCCTCAGGAACACTTCCCATTGTAATGGCTACTGTAAATAAATCTTCTTCTTGACAACATTCAGGACAAACCGCTTTGGTTCGTGTAGTTAGGCTTGCAGTCGGCGCATTGCCGTCTGTTAAGGCACCATCTTCAAAAACAATCGTTCCTGATTCGTCTAATAATTGGTAAGAGTGCTCCACAGAGTTCGCACCATTCATATACATGATGTCAATTGTACCACCATCATTAATTTCGATAGGGTAGTATTGAGCGATTCCATCAGCAACCGTTAATTTGTATTCAACATCCGCAGCATCGTTAACCGAAACCATTAAACGAGAACCATCCCAACCATTTCCTAAGGCATCGTGTAAGTACAAGTAGTAGGTACAAGAACCACAATCCTCAGAAGGCGCAGGACAACATTCAGGTTCAGTGACTGTGGCCGTAGCCGCACAAACAGGCGATAAACAAGAAGCGATGTTGGCATTTAAAACACCTTGGCTAGAAGTCGTTGCGACCGCCCAACCTGCATCACTTAATTCTAAAGAAGAATTGCCATCAGTACTTCCGTTTTCTGAAACCAAAATATCCGTACTTGTCATGCCTGCTGCTGGGCCATCCGTAGCTGTAATCGTACCTTCATAAGAAATGAAGTCGATGACAATGCCTGTAGGCCCCACTAATGCTCGTCCTTCATTTGGCCCATTCTCAAAGAATTGACTATTTAATTCAGCTAGAGTAAATGCAATAGCACCACAGCCATTCCCTTGGTCAGGAACGATACCTGAAAGATTGACCGTAGCATCTTCTGCGCCGTCATTATCATAAGCGACCAGTTGATAGCTACTCAAATCGGTACCCGCACCAGCCGTTATTTCTATAAATTCATTTATATCTGTACTCGTTGCGTTATCATAGTGAATTTCACTGATAAATGGAACACCTTCAAATGTTGTATTTTCGTCGAAAATTTCTATTTCCAAAGTTCCTTGCTCACCGTCACAAGACCATTGAGAAGAACTAGAAGGAATACCTGTTACCAAAATGCAATCTCCCGAAGCCGCAGGATATGGGAAGGTTCCCATATTTTGTCCACCCGCCAACACGACTACATTTGCGCCAAGCGGATTTTCATAATCAAAACAAATTTCTAAATCATAAGCTCCAAAAGGATTACAAGTTGTCGTAGCAGCGATATTTGAAATACCACAAACTATCAATGGGCAAAATGGCTCATCAAAGGTCGTATTATCTGCACAAGTCGCTGCCGCTGCTCCAGTCGAAGGACAAGACAAACCAGCATTAATCGAATTTGAACTTGCTGCCATTGGGCCAACCCAACCTGCATCTGTTAATTGTAAAGATTCACCAACAGGTGTATTCCCAGGCTCAGAAACCAGAATGTCTGTACTCATCATGCCATTCGCAGGGCCATCGGTCGCCGTAAAAGCACCTTCATAACTGATAAATTCAACAACAACACCTGCTGCATCTACTAGAGCGACACCATCAGGGCCTCCGTTTTGAATACCCGTTACATCAAAGCTTAATGCTCCGCAGCCACTTCCTGCATCAGCAAGGATTCCTGTAGCATTAATTGTATTGTAACTCGTTCCATTACTACCGTTATATAAAACAATCGTAAAACCCGTCAAATCGGTACCCGCAGTAGCTGTGATTTCTACAGACTCCATCATATCGCCTCCATCATTATCATAGTGTAATTCACTGATGAAAATAGGGCCAAAATTATTGCCACCTCCGCCGCCGCCAGTAGCGCCGTCGGTTACGGTAACCGTAAGTCCTGTTTCCATATCACCAATAAAAGAAGCATCACAAAGGGCTGTTTGTGTTTGTGCTGTACCAGCATCAAAAGCGAATGGCCCAAAATCAATTCCGTTTATCGTTACGGTATAATCAGTATTTAAAGGTGTTGTTGCATCGAAAGCAATATCTACACAATAAGTACCATCTGCATTACAAGTTGTCGTTGCGGCTACTGCCGAAATACTATTTGGAGAAGTCAATGTAACATCGACATCTTCGGTCGATGTACAGGTGTTTGCAGTAATGGTTAAGTCATCATAAGAACCATCTCCAAGACCTGTAATTGTACCCGTATTTCCAGTAATGAAAATACCTGTAAAACTACCAGCAGCAGAATTTATGGTATAGGTTCCGTCAGGAACATCTGTTGTTGTTAAGGTAATAAAGCCATCTGCAGCACCACAGCTTGTTGGATTTGTTCCGACTGCTGCGAGTGTTGGGCAGATAATAACAGGACAAGTCGGAATAGCAACCGTAACGGCTGTCCCCATACAAGTAGCGTCATTGGCATCCACAACATTGACCATAATCGAATTAGCCGTAGTCGGGCCTGTTATTGTAAGGGCATTCGTTAAACCAGTCGCTGTTGTAGCTGCACCAGTAATTGAAGCTAAAATTACGCCGCCTGCATCCACAATATTATAATCACCTGATCCATTATTTACATCGAAAGTTACATCGAAAGTCGCATCATCATCAGAACAAGTAGCCATCGTTGCAGCTATATTAGAAATCGCACAAACAAGAACAGGACAAGCAGGAATAGCGACAGCAATCGCCGTACCCAAACAAGTAGGGTCATTGGCATCGACGACATTGACCATGATATTCCCAGCGGTAGTCGGCCCCGTGATTGTAGCGGTAGCAGATAAGCCGGTAGCGGTCATAGCTGCACCCGTAAGTGAACCGATAGTTGCGCCCCCAGCGTCAGTGATATTATAATCACCACTAGCATTAGCTGCATCGAAAGTTATGGTAAAAGTAGCATCATCGCCCGAACATATCGCTACACCAGCAGTAAGATTAGAGATAGCGCAGACGGGAGCAATTCCAGTAGGACATCCACCAGTATTAACAGAAGCAGCACCTAAACAATCGAAAGCAAGTGCATCCCCATTACCATCTGCTCCAGTAGCGTCGTCGTACATAATCGTACTAACTATAGTAGAAGCGGGATTTAGTAAAGTGATTGTACCCGAACCATTATTTAAAGCATTGGTAGTAGAAGTTCCACCAATGGTTACACCAGTAGCAACAAAAGGAGGGGTAAAGGTACATCCTCCAGCAGCACCGTCATTGAAGGCATCGCTTTGACCGTCATCTCCGACAGCAACTACCGTACAAGCTCCAGCGGCCAAGATAGTACTCGCAGGAAAGGTAAAGGTAGATGGGCCAGAACCATATTGCAACATATATCCACTAATATCAACAGTGATTGCATCCGTATTACATATTTCAATCCATTCATCATCGGTACTAGGCGTGTTGTACATGACGCCAGTTATACAAAGCGCAGGAACAGGCGTCGGACAAGTCGGAATAGCGACCGTAACAGCCGTACCCAAACAAGTAGGGTCATTGGCATCAACGACATTAACCATGATATTCCCAGCGGTAGTTGGCCCCGTGATTGTAGCGGTAGCAGATAAGCCGTTAGCAGTCATAGCTGCACCCGTAAGCGAACCGATAGTTGCGCCTCCAGCGTCCACAATATTATAATCACCGCTACCATTAGCGACATCAAAAGTTACAGTAAAAGTAGCGTCATCACCAGAGCAAGTCGCTGTACCTGCAAGGACATTAGAAATCGCACAAACAGGAGTTGGACAAGTTGGAATAGCAACCGTAACGGCTGTACCCAAACAAGCAGCATCATTCGCATCGACGACATTGACCATGATAGTGTTCGCAGAAGTTGGCCCCGTAATGGTAATGGTAGTCGATAAAGCAGTAGCTGTTGTAGCTGCACCCGTAAGCGAACCGATAGTTGCGCCTCCAGCATCAGTGATATTATAATCACCGCTACCATTAGCGACATCAAAAGTTACAGTAAAAGTAGCGTCATCACCAGAACAAGTCGCTGTACCTGCAAGGACATTAGAAATCGCACAAACAGGAGTTGGACAAGTTGGAATAGCAACCGTAACGGCCGTACCCAAACAAGTAGGGTCATTGGCATCAACGACATTGACCATGATATTCCCAGGGGTAGTCGGCCCCGTGATTGTAGCGGTAGCAGATAAGCCGGTAGCGGTCATAGCTGCACCCGTAAGCGAACCGATAGTTGCGCCTCCAGCATCAGTAATATTATAATCACCACTAGCATTAGCGGCATCGAAGGTTATGGTAAAAGTAGCGTCATCGCCCGAACATATCGCTACACCAGCAGTAAGATTAGAGATAGCGCAGACGGGAGCAATTCCAGTAGGACATCCACCAGTATTAACAGAAGCAGCACCTAAACAATCGAAAGCAAGTGCATCCCCATTACCATCTGCTCCAGTAGCGTCGTCGTACATAATCGTACTAACTATAGTAGAAGCGGGATTTAGTAAAGTGATTGTACCCGAACCATTATTTAAAGCATTGGTAGTAGAAGTTCCACCAATGGTTACACCAGTAGCAACAAAAGGAGGGGTAAAGGTACATCCTCCAGCAGCACCGTCATTGAAGGCATCGCTTTGACCGTCATCTCCGACAGCAACTACCGTACAAGCTCCAGCGGCCAAGATAGTACTCGCAGGAAAGGTAAAGGTAGACGGGCCGGAACCATATTGCAACATATATCCACTAATATCAACAGTGATTGCATCCGTATTACATATTTCAATCCATTCATCATCGGTACTAGGCGTGTTGTACATGACGCCAGTTATACAAAGCGCAGGAAGAGGCGTTGGACAAGTTGGAATAGCAACCGTAACGGCAGTGCCCAAACAAGTAGCATCATTTGCATCGACGACATTAACCATGATATTCCCAGCGGTAGTTGGCCCCGTGATTGTAGCGGTAGCAGATAAGCCGTTAGCAGTCATAGCCGCACCCGTAAGCGAACCGATAGTTGCGCCCCCAGCGTCAGTGATATTATAATCGCCACTACCATTAGCGGCATCGAAGGTTATGGTGAAAGTAGCGTCATTAGTAGAACAGCTAACGGTACCCGCAACGATATTAGAGATAGCGCAGACGGGCGTCGGACAAGTCGGAATAGCGACAGCAATCGCCGTACCCAAACAAGTAGGGTCATTGGCATCGACGACATTGACCATGATATTCCCAGCGGTAGTCGGCCCTGTGATTGTAGCAGTAGCAGATAAGCCGGTAGCGGTCATAGCTGCACCCGTAAGCGAACCGATAGTTGCGCCCCCAGCGTCAGTGATATTATAATCGCCACTAGCATTAGCGGCATCGAAGGTTATGGTAAAAGTAGCATCATTAGTAGAACAGCTAACAGTACCCGCAACGATATTAGAGATAGCGCAGACGGGCGTCGGACAAGTCGGAATAGCGACAGCGATTGCCGTACCCAAACAAGTAGGGTCATTGGCATCAACGACATTGACCATGATATTCCCAGCGGTAGTCGGCCCTGTGATTGTAGCAGTAGCAGATAAGCCGGTAGCGGTCATAGCCGCACCCGTAAGCGAACCGATAGTTGCGCCCCCAGCGTCAGTGATATTATAATCGCCACTACCATTAGCGGCATCGAAGGTTATGGTGAAAGTAGCGTCATTAGTAGAACAGCTAACGGTACCCGCAAGGATATTAGAGATAGCGCAGACGGGCGTCGGACAAGTCGGAATAGCGACAGCAATCGCCGTACCCAAACAAGTAGGGTCATTGGCATCGACGACATTGACCATGATATTCCCAGCGGTAGTTGGCCCTGTAATAGTAGCGGTAGCAGATAAGCCGGTAGCGGTCATAGCCGCACCCGTAAGCGAACCGATAGTTGCGCCTCCAGCGTCAGTGATATTATAATCACCGCTACCATTAGCGGCATCGAAGGTTATGGTGAAAGTAGCGTCATTAGTAGAACAGCTAACGGTACCCGCAACGATATTAGAGATAGCGCAGACGGGCGTCGGACAAGTCGGAATAGCAACCGTAACGGCCGTACCCAAACAAGCAGCATCATTCGCATCAACGACATTAACCATGATATTCCCAGCGGTAGTCGGCCCTGTGATTGTAGCAGTAGCAGATAAGCCGGTAGCGGTCATAGCTGCACCCGTAAGCGAACCGATAGTTGCGCCCCCAGCGTCAGTGATATTATAATCGCCACTAGCATTAGCGGCATCGAAAGTTATGGTAAAAGTAGCGTCATTAGTAGAACAGCTAACGGTACCCGCAAGGATATTAGAGATAGCGCAGACGGGCGTCGGACAAGTCGGAATAGCGACAGCAATCGCCGTACCCAAACAAGTAGGGTCATTAGCATCAACGACATTGACCATGATATTCCCAGCGGTAGTTGGCCCTGTAATAGTAGCGGTAGCAGATAAGCCGGTAGCGGTCATAGCCGCACCCGTAAGCGAACCGATAGTTGCGCCCCCAGCATCAGTAATATTATAATCACCACTAGCATTAGCGGCATCGAAGGTTATGGTAAAAGTAGCGTCATTAGTAGAACAGCTAACGGTACCCGCAAGGATATTAGAGATAGCGCAGACGGGCGTCGGACAAGTCGGAATAGCGACAGCAATCGCTGTACCCAAACAAGTAGGGTCATTGGCATCAACGACATTGACCATGATATTCCCAGCGGTAGTTGGCCCTGTGATCGTAGCGGTAGCAGATAAGCCGGTAGCGGTCATAGCCGCACCCGTAAGCGAACCGATAGTTGCGCCCCCAGCGTCAGTGATATTATAATTACCACTAGCATTAGCGGCATCGAAGGTTATGGTAAAAGTAGCATCATTAGTAGAACAGCTAACAGTACCCGCAAGGATATTAGAGATAGCGCAGACGGGCGTCGGACAAGTCGGAATAGCGACAGCAATCGCCGTACCCAAACAAGTAGGGTCATTAGCATCAACGACATTGACCATGATATTCCCAGCGGTAGTCGGCCCTGTGATTGTAGCAGTAGCAGATAAGCCGGTAGCGGTCATAGCCGCACCCGTAAGCGAACCGATAGTTGCGCCTCCAGCGTCAGTGATATTATAATCACCGCTACCATTAGCGGCATCGAAGGTTATGGTGAAAGTAGCGTCATTAGTAGAACAGCTAACGGTACCTGCAAGGATATTAGAGATAGCGCAGACGGGCGTCGGACAAGTCGGAATAGCGACAGCGATTGCCGTACCCAAACAAGTAGGGTCATTGGCATCAACGACATTGATCATGATATTCCCAGCGGTAGTCGG
>CANNZV010006913.1:0-14099 GCA_947561585.1 Caprella mutica | reverse complement strand
AGTTAGCTCTTCCATTCAGCTCTAGTTAGCTCTTTCATTCAGGACTAGTTAGCTCTTTCATTCAGGTCTAGTTAGCTCTTTCATTCAGGACTAGTTAGCTCTTTCTTTCAGGACTAGTTAGCTCTTTCATTCAGGTCTAGTTAGCTCTTTCATTCAGGTCTAGTTAGCTCTTTCATTCAGGACTAGTTTGCTCTTTCATTCAGGACTAGTTAGCTCTTTCATTCAGAACTTGTTAGCTCTTTCATTCAGGACTAGTTAGCTCTTTCATTCAGGTCTAGTTAGCACTTTCATTCAGGTCTAGTTAGCTCTTTCATTCAGGACTAGTTAGCTCTTTCATTCAGGTCTAGTTAACTCTTTCATTCAGAACTAGTTAGCTCTTTCATTTAGGTCTAGTTAGCTCTTTCATTCAGAACTAGTTAGCTCTTTCATTCAGGACTAGTTAGCTCTTTCATTCAGAACTAGTTAGCTCTTTCATTCAGGACTAGTTAGCTCTTTCATTCAGGTCTAGTTAGCTCTTTCATTCAGGACTAGTTAGCTCTTTCATTCAGGTCTAGTTAGCTCTTTCATTCATGTCTAGTTAGCTCTTTCATTCAGGACTAGTTTGCTCTTTCATTCAGAACTAGTTAGCTCTTTCATTCAGGACTAGTTAGCTCTTTCATTCAGAACTAGTTAGCTCTTTCATTCAGAACTAGTTAGCTCTATCATTCAGGACTAGTTAGCTCTTTCATTCAGGTCTAGTTAGCTCTTTCATTCAGGACTAGTTAGCTCTTTCATTCAGGTCTAGTTAGCTCTTTCATTCAGGTCTAGTTAGCTCTTTCATTCAGGACTAGTTAGCTCTTTCATTCAGGTCTAGTTAGCTCTTTCATTCAGGTCTAGTTAGCTCTTTCATTCAGAACTAGTTAGCTCTTTCATTCAGGTCTAGTTAGCTCTTTCATTCAGGTCTAGTTAGCTCTTTCATTCAGGAGTAGTCAGCTCTTTCATTCAGGTCTAGTTAGCTCTTTCATTCAGGACTAGTTAGCTCTTTCATTCAGGACTAGTTAGCTTTTTCATTCAGGTCTAGTTAGCTCTTTCATTCAGGACTAGTTAGCTCTTTCATTCAGGTCTAGTTAGCTCTTTCATTCAGAACTAGTTAGCTCTTTCATTCAGAACTAGTTAGCTCTTTCATTCAGAACTAGTTAGCTCTTTCATTCAGGTCTAGTTAGCTCTTTCATTCAGAACTAGTTAGCTCTTTCATTCAGAACTAGTTAGCTCTTTCATTCAGAACTAGTTAGCTCTTTCATTCAGGACTAGTTAGCTCTTTCATTCAGAACTAGTTAGCTCTTTCATTCAGGACTAGTTAGCTCTTTCATTCAGGACTAGTTAGCTCTTTCATTCAGGTCTAGTTAGCTCTTTCATTCAGGTCTAGTTAGCTCTTTCATTCAGGACTAGTTAGCTCTTTCATTCAAGACTAGTTAGCTCTTTCATTCAGAACTAGTTAGCTCTTTCATTCAGAACTAGTTAGCTCTTTCATTCATGTCTAGTTAGCTCTTTCATTCAGGACTAGTTAGCTTTTTCATTCAGAACTAGTTAGCTCTTTCATTCAGGTCTAGTTAGTTCTTTCATTCAGAACTAGTTAGCTCTTTCATTCAGGACTAGTTAGCTCTTTCATTCAGGTCTAGTTAGCTCTTTCATTCAGGACTAGTTAGCTCTTTCATTCAGGTCTAGTTAGCTCTTTCATTCAGGACTTGTTAGCTCTTTCATTCAGAACTAGTTAGCTCTTTCATTCAGGACTAGTTAGCTCTTTCATTCAGGTCTAGTTAGCTCTTTCATTCAGAACTAGCTAGCTCTTTCATTCAGAACTAGTTAGCTCTTTCATTCAGAACTAGTTAGCTCTTTCATTCAGGACTAGTTAGCTCTTTCATTCAGGTCTAGTTAGCTCTTTCATTCAGGTCTAGTTAGCTCTTTCATTCAGGACTAGTTTGCTCTTTCATTCAGGACTAGTTAGCTCTTTCATTCAGAACTTGTTAGCTCTTTCATTCAGGACTAGTTAGCTCTTTCATTCAGGTCTAGTTAGCACTTTCATTCAGGTCTAGTTAGCTCTTTCATTCAGGACTAGTTAGCTCTTTCATTCAGGTCTAGTTAGCTCTTTCATTCAGAACTAGTTAGCTCTTTCATTCAGGACTAGTTAGCTCTTTCATTCAGAACTAGTTAGCTCTTTCATTCAGGACTAGTTAGCTCTTTCATTCAGGTCTAGTTAGCTCTTTCATTCAGGACTAGTTAGCTCTTTCATTCAGGTCTAGTTAGCTCTTTCATTCAGGACTAGTTAGCTCTTTCATTCAGGACTAGTTAGCTTTTTCATTCAGAACTAGTTAGCTCTTTCATTCAGGACTAGTTAGCTCTTTCATTCAGAACTAGTTAGCTCTTTCATTCAGAACTAGTTAGCTCTTTCATTCAGGACTAGTTAGCTCTTTCATTCAGAACTAGTTAGCTCTTTCATTCAGGACTAGTTAGCTCTTTCATTCAGGTCTAGTTAGCTCTTTCATTCAGGTCTAGTTAGCTCTTTCATTCAGGACTAGTTAGCTCTTTCATTCAGGTCTAGTTAGCTCTTTCATTCAGGTCTAGTTAGCTCTTTCATTCAGAACTAGTTAGCTCTTTCATTCAGGTCTAGTTAGCTCTTTCATTCAGGTCTAGTTAGCTCTTTCATTCAGGAGTAGTCAGCTCTTTCATTCAGGTCTAGTTAGCTCTTTCATTCAGGACTAGTTAGCTCTTTCATTCAGGACTAGTTAGCTTTTTCATTCAGGTCTAGTTAGCTCTTTCATTCAGGATTAGTTAGCTCTTTCATTCAGGTCTAGTTAGCTCTTTCATTCAGAACTAGTTAGCTCTTTCATTCAGAACTAGTTAGCTCTTTCATTCAGAACTAGTTAGCTCTTTCATTCAGGTCTAGTTAGCTCTTTCATTCAGAACTAGTTAGCTCTTTCATTCAGAACTAGTTAGCTCTTTCATTCAGGTCTAGTTAGCTCTTTCATTCAGATCTAGTTAGCTCTTTCATTCAGAACTAGTTAGCTCTTTCATTCAGAACTAGTTAGCTCTTTCATTCAGGTATAGTTAGCTCTTTCATTCAGAACTAGTTAGCTCTTTCATTCAGAACTAGTTAGCTCTTTCATTCAGGTCTAGTTAGCTCTTTCATTCAGGTCTAGTTAGCTCTTTCATTCAGGACTAGTTAGCTCTTTCATTTAGGTCTAGTTAGCTCTTTCATTCAGGACTAGTTAGCTCTTTCATTCAGGACTAGTTAGCTCTTTCATTCAGGTCTAGTTAGCTCTTTCATTCAGGACTAGTTAGCTCTTTCATTCAGGTCTAGTTAGCTTTTCATTCAGGTCTAGTTAGCTCTTTCATTCAGGACTAGTTGGCTCTTTCATTCAGGTCTAGTTAGCTCTTTCATTCAGATCTAGTTAGCTCTTTCATTCAGAACTAGTTAGCTCTTTCATTCAGGTCTAGTTAGCTCTTTCATTCAGGTCTAGTTAGCTCTTTCATTCAGGACTAGTTAGCTCTTTCATTCAGAACTAGTTAGCTCTTTCATTCAGAACTAGTTAGCTCTTTCATTCAGGTCTAGTTAGCTCTTTCATTCAGGTCTAGTTAGCTCTTTCATTCAGAACTAGCTAGCTCTTTCATTCAGAACTAGTTAGCTCTTTCATTCAGGTCTAGTTAGCTCTTTCATTCAGGTCTAGTTAGCTCTTTCATTCAGGTCTAGTTAGCTCTTTCATTCAGAACTAGTTAGCTCTTTCATTCAGAACTAGTTAGCTCTTTCATTCAGGTCTAGTTAGCTCTTTCATTCAGGTCTAGTTAGCTCTTTCATTCAGATTTAGTTAGCTCTTTCATTCAGGTCTAGTTAGCTCTTTCATTCAGGTCTAGTTAGCTCTTTCATTCAGGACTAGTTAGCTCTTTCATTCAGGTCTAGTTAGCTCTTTCATTCAGGTCTAGTTAGCTCTTTCATTCAGGACTAGTTAGCTCTTTCATTCAGGTCTAGTTAGCTCTTTCATTCAGGTCTAGTTAGCTCTTTCATTCAGGACTAGTTAGCTCTTTCATTCAGAACTAGTTAGCTCTTTCATTCAGAACTAGTTAGCTCTTTCATTCAGAACTAGTTAGCTCTTTCATTCAGGTCTAGTTAGCTCTTTCATTCAGGTCTAGTTAGCTCTTTCATTCAGGTCTAGTTAGCTCTTTCATTCAGGACTAGTTAGCTCTTTCATTCATGTCTAGTTAGCTCTTTCATTCAGGTCTAGTTAGCTCTTTCATTCAGAACTAGTTAGCTCTTTCATTCAGAACTAGTTAGCTCTTTCATTCAGGTCTAGTTAGCTCTTTCATTCAGGTCTAGTTAGCTCTTTCATTCAGGACTAGTTAGCTCTTTCATTCAGGTCTAGTTAGCTCTTTCATTCAGAACTAGTTAGCTCTTTCATTCAGGTCTAGTTAGCTTTTTCATTCAGGACTAGTTAGCTCTTTCATTCAGGTCTAGTTAGCTCTTTCATTCAGGTCTAGTTTGCTCTTTCATTCAGGTCCAGTTAGCTCTTTCATTCAGGACTAGTTAGCTCTTTCATTCAGGTCTAGTTAGCTCTTTCATTCAGATTTAGTTAGCTCTTTCATTCAGGTCTAGTTAGCTCTTTCATTCAGGTCTAGTTAGCTCTTTCATTCAGGACTAGTTAGCTCTTTCATTCAGGTCTAGTTAGCTCTTTCATTCAGGTCTAGTTAGCTCTTTCATTCAGGACTAGTTAGCTCTTTCATTCAGGTCTAGTTAGCTTTTTCATTCAGGTCTAGTTAGCTCTTTCATTCAGGACTAGTTAGCTCTTTCATTCAGAACTAGTTAGCTCTTTCATTCAGAACTAGTTAGCTCTTTCATTCAGAACTAGTTAGCTCTTTCATTCAGGTCTAGTTAGCTCTTTCATTCAGGTCTAGTTAGCTCTTTCATTCAGGTCTAGTTAGCTCTTTCATTCAGGACTAGTTAGCTCTTTCATTCAGGTCTAGTTAGCTCTTTCATTCAGGTCTAGTTAGCTCTTTCATTCAGAACTAGTTAGCTCTTTCATTCAGAACTAGTTAGCTCTTTCATTCAGGTCTAGTTAGCTCTTTCATTCAGGTCTAGTTAGCTCTTTCATTCAGGACTAGTTAGCTCTTTCATTCAGGTCTAGTTAACTCTTTCATTCAGAACTAGTTAGCTCTTTCATTCAGGTCTAGTTTGCTCTTTCATTCAGGTCTAGTTAGCTCTTTCATTCAGGTCTAGTTAGCTCTTTCATTCAGGTCTAGATAGCTCTTTCATTCAGAACTAGTTAGCTCTTTCATTCAGGTCTAGTTAGCTCTTTCATTCAGGTCTAGTTAGCTCTTTCATTCAGGACTAGTTAGCTCTTTCATTCAGGTCTAGTTAGCTCTTTCATTCAGGTCTAGTTAGCTCTTTCATTCAGGTCTAGTTAGCTCTTTCATTCAGGACTAGTTAGCTCTTTCATTCAGAACTAGTTAGCTCTTTCATTCAGGTCTAGTTAGCTCTTTCATTCAGGTCTAGTTAGCTCTTTCATTCAGGAGTAGTCAGCTCTTTCATTCAGGACTAGTTAGCTCTTTCATTCAGGACTAGTTAGCTCTTTCATTCAGGACTAGTTAGCTCTTTCATTCAGGACTAGTTAGCTCTTTCATTCAGGTCTAGTTAGCTCTTTCATTCAGGTCTAGTTAGCTCTTTCATTCAGAACTAGTTAGCTCTTTCATTCAGAACTAGTTAGCTCTTTCATTCAGAACTAGTTAGCTCTTTCATTCAGGTCTAGTTAGCTCTTTCATTCAGAACTAGTTAGCTCTTTCATTCAGAACTAGTTAGCTCTTTCATTCAGGTCTAGTTAGCTCTTTCATTCAGATCTAGTTAGCTCTTTCATTCAGAACTAGTTAGCTCTTTCATTCAGGTCTAGTTAGCTCTTTCATTCAGAACTAGTTAGCTCTTTCATTCAGAACTAGTTAGCTCTTTCATTCAGGTCTAGTTAGCTCTTTCATTCAGGTCTAGTTAGCTCTTTCATTCAGATTTAGTTAGCTCTTTCATTCAGGTCTAGTTAGCTCTTTCATTCAGGTCTAGTTAGCTCTTTCATTCAGGACTAGTTAGCTCTTTCATTCAGGTCTAGTTAGCTCTTTCATTCAGGTCTAGTTAGCTCTTTCATTCAGGACTAGTTAGCTCTTTCATTCAGGTCTAGTTAGCTCTTTCATTCAGGTCTAGTTAGCTCTTTCATTCAGGACTAGTTAGCTCTTTCATTCAGAACTAGTTAGCTCTTTCATTCAGAACTAGTTAGCTCTTTCATTCAGAACTAGTTAGCTCTTTCATTCAGGTCTAGTTAGCTCTTTCATTCAGGTCTAGTTAGCTCTTTCATTCAGGTCTAGTTAGCTCTTTCATTCAGGACTAGTTAGCTCTTTCATTCATGTCTAGTTAGCTCTTTCATTCAGGTCTAGTTAGCTCTTTCATTCAGAACTAGTTAGCTCTTTCATTCAGAACTAGTTAGCTCTTTCATTCAGGTCTAGTTAGCTCTTTCATTCAGGTCTAGTTAGCTCTTTCATTCAGGACTAGTTAGCTCTTTCATTCAGGTCTAGTTAGCTCTTTCATTCAGAACTAGTTAGCTCTTTCATTCAGGTCTAGTTAGCTTTTTCATTCAGGACTAGTTAGCTCTTTCATTCAGGTCTAGTTAGCTCTTTCATTCAGGTCTAGTTTGCTCTTTCATTCAGGTCCAGTTAGCTCTTTCATTCAGGACTAGTTAGCTCTTTCATTCAGGTCTAGTTAGCTCTTTCATTCAGATTTAGTTAGCTCTTTCATTCAGGTCTAGTTAGCTCTTTCATTCAGGTCTAGTTAGCTCTTTCATTCAGGACTAGTTAGCTCTTTCATTCAGGTCTAGTTAGCTCTTTCATTCAGGTCTAGTTAGCTCTTTCATTCAGGACTAGTTAGCTCTTTCATTCAGGTCTAGTTAGCTTTTTCATTCAGGTCTAGTTAGCTCTTTCATTCAGGACTAGTTAGCTCTTTCATTCAGAACTAGTTAGCTCTTTCATTCAGAACTAGTTAGCTCTTTCATTCAGAACTAGTTAGCTCTTTCATTCAGGTCTAGTTAGCTCTTTCATTCAGGTCTAGTTAGCTCTTTCATTCAGGTCTAGTTAGCTCTTTCATTCAGGACTAGTTAGCTCTTTCATTCAGGTCTAGTTAGCTCTTTCATTCAGGTCTAGTTAGCTCTTTCATTCAGAACTAGTTAGCTCTTTCATTCAGAACTAGTTAGCTCTTTCATTCAGGTCTAGTTAGCTCTTTCATTCAGGTCTAGTTAGCTCTTTCATTCAGGACTAGTTAGCTCTTTCATTCAGGTCTAGTTAACTCTTTCATTCAGAACTAGTTAGCTCTTTCATTCAGGTCTAGTTTGCTCTTTCATTCAGGTCTAGTTAGCTCTTTCATTCAGGTCTAGTTAGCTCTTTCATTCAGGTCTAGATAGCTCTTTCATTCAGAACTAGTTAGCTCTTTCATTCAGGTCTAGTTAGCTCTTTCATTCAGGTCTAGTTAGCTCTTTCATTCAGGACTAGTTAGCTCTTTCATTCAGGTCTAGTTAGCTCTTTCATTCAGGTCTAGTTAGCTCTTTCATTCAGGTCTAGTTAGCTCTTTCATTCAGGACTAGTTAGCTCTTTCATTCAGAACTAGTTAGCTCTTTCATTCAGGTCTAGTTAGCTCTTTCATTCAGGTCTAGTTAGCTCTTTCATTCAGGAGTAGTCAGCTCTTTCATTCAGGACTAGTTAGCTCTTTCATTCAGGACTAGTTAGCTCTTTCATTCAGGACTAGTTAGCTCTTTCATTCAGGACTAGTTAGCTCTTTCATTCAGGTCTAGTTAGCTCTTTCATTCAGGTCTAGTTAGCTCTTTCATTCAGAACTAGTTAGCTCTTTCATTCAGAACTAGTTAGCTCTTTCATTCAGAACTAGTTAGCTCTTTCATTCAGGTCTAGTTAGCTCTTTCATTCAGAACTAGTTAGCTCTTTCATTCAGAACTAGTTAGCTCTTTCATTCAGGTCTAGTTAGCTCTTTCATTCAGATCTAGTTAGCTCTTTCATTCAGAACTAGTTAGCTCTTTCATTCAGGACTAGTTAGCTCTTTCATTCAGGACTAGTTAGCTCTTTCATTCAGGTCTAGTTAGCTCTTTCATTCAGGTCTAGTTAGCTCTTTCATTCAGGACTAGTTAGCTCTTTCATTCAGAACTAGTTAGCTCTTTCATTCAGAACTAGTTAGCTCTTTCATTCAGAACTAGTTAGCTCTTTCATTCATGTCTAGTTAGCTCTTTCATTCAGGACTAGTTAGCTTTTTCATTCAGAACTAGTTAGCTCTTTCATTCAGGACTAGTTAGCTCTTTCATTCAGAACTAGTTAGCTCTTTCATTCAGAACTAGTTAGCTCTTTCATTCAGAACTAGTTAGCTCTTTCATTCAGGACTAGTTAGCTCTTTCATTCAGGTCTAGTTAGCTCTTTCATTCAGGACTTGTTAGCTCTTTCATTCAGAACTAGTTAGCTCTTTCATTCAGGACTAGTTAGCTCTTTCATTCAGGACTAGTTAGCTCTTTCATTCAGGTCTAGTTAGCTCTTTCATTCAGAACTAGCTAGCTCTTTCATTCAGAACTAGTTAGCTCTTTCATTCAGAACTAGCTAGCTCTTTCATTCAGAACTAGTTAGCTCTTTCATTCAGAACTAGTTAGCTCTTTCATTCAGGTCTAGTTAGCTCTTTCATTCAGAACTAGTTAGCTCTTTCATTCAGGTCTAGTTAGCTCTTTCATTCAGGTCTAGTTAGCTCTTTCATTCAGAACTAGTTAGCTCTTTCTTTCAGGTCTAGTTAGCTCTTTCATTCAGGTCTAGTTAGCTTTTTCATTCAGGTCTAGTTAGCTCTTTCATTCAGGACTAGTTAGCTCTTTCATTCAGGTCTAGTTAGCTCTTTCATTCAGGTCTAGTTAGCTCTTTCATTCAGGTCCAGTTAGCTCTTTCATTCAGGACTAGTTAGCTCTTTCATTCAGGACTAGTTAGCTCTTTCATTCAGGTCTAGTTAACTCTTTCATTCAGAACTAGTTAGCTCTTTCATTCAGGTCTAGTTTGCTCTTTCATTCAGGTCTAGTTAGCTCTTTCATTCAGGACTAGTTAGCTCTTTCATTCAGGTCTAGATAGCTCTTTCATTCAGAACTAGTTAGCTCTTTCATTCAGGTCTAGTTAGCTCTTTCATTCAGGTCTAGTTAGCTCTTTCATTCAGGACTAGTTAGCTCTTTCATTCAGGTCTAGTTAGCTCTTTCATTCAGGTCTAGTTAGCTCTTTCATTCAGGACTAGTTAGCTCTTTCATTCAGGACTAGTTAGCTCTTTCATTCAGGTCTAGTTAACTCTTTCATTCAGAACTAGTTAGCTTTTTCATTCAGGTCTAGTTAGCTCTTCCATTCAGCTCTAGTTAGCTCTTTCATTCAGGACTAGTTAGCTCTTTCATTCAGGTCTAGTTAGCTCTTTCATTCAGGACTAGTTAGCTCTTTCTTTCAGGACTAGTTAGCTCTTTCATTCAGGTCTAGTTAGCTCTTTCATTCAGGTCTAGTTAGCTCTTTCATTCAGGACTAGTTTGCTCTTTCATTCAGGACTAGTTAGCTCTTTCATTCAGAACTTGTTAGCTCTTTCATTCAGGACTAGTTAGCTCTTTCATTCAGGTCTAGTTAGCACTTTCATTCAGGTCTAGTTAGCTCTTTCATTCAGGACTAGTTAGCTCTTTCATTCAGGTCTAGTTAACTCTTTCATTCAGAACTAGTTAGCTCTTTCATTCAGGTCTAGTTAGCTCTTTCATTCAGAACTAGTTAGCTCTTTCATTCAGGACAAGTTAGCTCTTTCATTCAGAACTAGTTAGCTCTTTCATTCAGGACTAGTTAGCTCTTTCATTCAGGTCTAGTTAGCTCTTTCATTCAGGACTAGTTAGCTCTTTCATTCAGGTCTAGTTAGCTCTTTCATTCATGTCTAGTTAGCTCTTTCATTCAGGACTAGTTTGCTCTTTCATTCAGAACTAGTTAGCTCTTTCATTCAGGACTAGTTAGCTCTTTCATTCAGAACTAGTTAGCTCTTTCATTCAGAACTAGTTAGCTCTATCATTCAGGACTAGTTAGCTCTTTCATTCAGGTCTAGTTAGCTCTTTCATTCAGGACTAGTTAGCTCTTTCATTCAGGTCTAGTTAGCTCTTTCATTCAGGTCTAGTTAGCTCTTTCATTCAGGACTAGTTAGCTCTTTCATTCAGGTCTAGTTAGCTCTTTCATTCAGGTCTAGTTAGCTCTTTCATTCAGAACTAGTTAGCTCTTTCATTCAGGTCTAGTTAGCTCTTTCATTCAGGTCTAGTTAGCTCTTTCATTCAGGAGTAGTCAGCTCTTTCATTCAGGTCTAGTTAGCTCTTTCATTCAGGACTAGTTAGCTCTTTCATTCAGGACTAGTTAGCTTTTTCATTCAGGTCTAGTTAGCTCTTTCATTCAGGACTAGTTAGCTCTTTCATTCAGGTCTAGTTAGCTCTTTCATTCAGAACTAGTTAGCTCTTTCATTCAGAACTAGTTAGCTCTTTCATTCAGAACTAGTTAGCTCTTTCATTCAGGTCTAGTTAGCTCTTTCATTCAGAACTAGTTAGCTCTTTCATTCAGAACTAGTTAGCTCTTTCATTCAGAACTAGTTAGCTCTTTCATTCAGGACTAGTTAGCTCTTTCATTCAGAACTAGTTAGCTCTTTCATTCAGGACTAGTTAGCTCTTTCATTCAGGACTAGTTAGCTCTTTCATTCAGGTCTAGTTAGCTCTTTCATTCAGGTCTAGTTAGCTCTTTCATTCAGGACTAGTTAGCTCTTTCATTCAAGACTAGTTAGCTCTTTCATTCAGAACTAGTTAGCTCTTTCATTCAGAACTAGTTAGCTCTTTCATTCATGTCTAGTTAGCTCTTTCATTCAGGACTAGTTAGCTTTTTCATTCAGAACTAGTTAGCTCTTTCATTCAGGTCTAGTTAGTTCTTTCATTCAGAACTAGTTAGCTCTTTCATTCAGGACTAGTTAGCTCTTTCATTCAGGTCTAGTTAGCTCTTTCATTCAGGACTAGTTAGCTCTTTCATTCAGGTCTAGTTAGCTCTTTCATTCAGGACTTGTTAGCTCTTTCATTCAGAACTAGTTAGCTCTTTCATTCAGGACTAGTTAGCTCTTTCATTCAGGTCTAGTTAGCTCTTTCATTCAGAACTAGCTAGCTCTTTCATTCAGAACTAGTTAGCTCTTTCATTCAGAACTAGTTAGCTCTTTCATTCAGGACTAGTTAGCTCTTTCATTCAGGTCTAGTTAGCTCTTTCATTCAGGTCTAGTTAGCTCTTTCATTCAGGACTAGTTTGCTCTTTCATTCAGGACTAGTTAGCTCTTTCATTCAGAACTTGTTAGCTCTTTCATTCAGGACTAGTTAGCTCTTTCATTCAGGTCTAGTTAGCACTTTCATTCAGGTCTAGTTAGCTCTTTCATTCAGGACTAGTTAGCTCTTTCATTCAGGTCTAGTTAGCTCTTTCATTCAGAACTAGTTAGCTCTTTCATTCAGGACTAGTTAGCTCTTTCATTCAGAACTAGTTAGCTCTTTCATTCAGGACTAGTTAGCTCTTTCATTCAGGTCTAGTTAGCTCTTTCATTCAGGACTAGTTAGCTCTTTCATTCAGGTCTAGTTAGCTCTTTCATTCAGGACTAGTTAGCTCTTTCATTCAGGACTAGTTAGCTTTTTCATTCAGAACTAGTTAGCTCTTTCATTCAGGACTAGTTAGCTCTTTCATTCAGAACTAGTTAGCTCTTTCATTCAGAACTAGTTAGCTCTTTCATTCAGGACTAGTTAGCTCTTTCATTCAGAACTAGTTAGCTCTTTCATTCAGGACTAGTTAGCTCTTTCATTCAGGTCTAGTTAGCTCTTTCATTCAGGTCTAGTTAGCTCTTTCATTCAGGACTAGTTAGCTCTTTCATTCAGGTCTAGTTAGCTCTTTCATTCAGGTCTAGTTAGCTCTTTCATTCAGAACTAGTTAGCTCTTTCATTCAGGTCTAGTTAGCTCTTTCATTCAGGTCTAGTTAGCTCTTTCATTCAGGAGTAGTCAGCTCTTTCATTCAGGTCTAGTTAGCTCTTTCATTCAGGACTAGTTAGCTCTTTCATTCAGGACTAGTTAGCTTTTTCATTCAGGTCTAGTTAGCTCTTTCATTCAGGATTAGTTAGCTCTTTCATTCAGGTCTAGTTAGCTCTTTCATTCAGAACTAGTTAGCTCTTTCATTCAGAACTAGTTAGCTCTTTCATTCAGAACTAGTTAGCTCTTTCATTCAGGTCTAGTTAGCTCTTTCATTCAGAACTAGTTAGCTCTTTCATTCAGAACTAGTTAGCTCTTTCATTCAGGTCTAGTTAGCTCTTTCATTCAGATCTAGTTAGCTCTTTCATTCAGAACTAGTTAGCTCTTTCATTCAGAACTAGTTAGCTCTTTCATTCAGGTATAGTTAGCTCTTTCATTCAGAACTAGTTAGCTCTTTCATTCAGAACTAGTTAGCTCTTTCATTCAGGTCTAGTTAGCTCTTTCATTCAGGTCTAGTTAGCTCTTTCATTCAGGACTAGTTAGCTCTTTCATTTAGGTCTAGTTAGCTCTTTCATTCAGGACTAGTTAGCTCTTTCATTCAGGACTAGTTAGCTCTTTCATTCAGGTCTAGTTAGCTCTTTCATTCAGGACTAGTTAGCTCTTTCATTCAGGTCTAGTTAGCTTTTCATTCAGGTCTAGTTAGCTCTTTCATTCAGGACTAGTTGGCTCTTTCATTCAGGTCTAGTTAGCTCTTTCATTCAGATCTAGTTAGCTCTTTCATTCAGAACTAGTTAGCTCTTTCATTCAGGTCTAGTTAGCTCTTTCATTCAGGTCTAGTTAGCTCTTTCATTCAGGACTAGTTAGCTCTTTCAATCAGAACTAGTTAGCTCTTTCATTCAGAACTAGTTAGCTCTTTCATTCAGGTCTAGTTAGCTCTTTCATTCAGGTCTAGTTAGCTCTTTCATTCAGAACTAGCTAGCTCTTTCATTCAGAACTAGTTAGCTCTTTCATTCAGGTCTAGTTAGCTCTTTCATTCAGGTCTAGTTAGCTCTTTCATTCAGGTCTAGTTAGCTCTTTCATTCAGAACTAGTTAGCTCTTTCATTCAGAACTAGTTAGCTCTTTCATTCAGGTCTAGTTAGCTCTTTCATTCAGGTCTAGTTAGCTCTTTCATTCAGATTTAGTTAGCTCTTTCATTCAGGTCTAGTTAGCTCTTTCATTCAGGTCTAGTTAGCTCTTTCATTCAGGACTAGTTAGCTCTTTCATTCAGGTCTAGTTAGCTCTTTCATTCAGGTCTAGTTAGCTCTTTCATTCAGGACTAGTTAGCTCTTTCATTCAGGTCTAGTTAGCTCTTTCATTCAGGTCTAGTTAGCTCTTTCATTCAGGACTAGTTAGCTCTTTCATTCAGAACTAGTTAGCTCTTTCATTCAGAACTAGTTAGCTCTTTCATTCAGAACTAGTTAGCTCTTTCATTCAGGTCTAGTTAGCTCTTTCATTCAGGTCTAGTTAGCTCTTTCATTCAGGTCTAGTTAGCTCTTTCATTCAGGACTAGTTAGCTCTTTCATTCAGGTCTAGTTAGCTCTTTCATTCAGAACTAGCTAGCTCTTTCATTCAGAACTAGTTAGCTCTTTCATTCAGAACTAGCTAGCTCTTTCATTCAGAACTAGTTAGCTCTTTCATTCAGAACTAGTTAGCTCTTTCATTCAGGTCTAGTTAGCTCTTTCATTCAGAACTAGTTAGCTCTTTCATTCAGGTCTAGTTAGCTCTTTCATTCAGGTCTAGTTAGCTCTTTCATTCAGAACTAGTTAGCTCTTTCTTTCAGGTCTAGTTAGCTCTTTCATTCAGGTCTAGTTAGCTTTTTCATTCAGGTCTAGTTAGCTCTTTCATTCAGGACTAGTTAGCTCTTTCATTCAGGTCTAGTTAGCTCTTTCATTCAGGTCTAGTTAGCTCTTTCATTCAGGTCCAGTTAGCTCTTTCATTCAGGACTAGTTAGCTCTTTCATTCAGGACTAGTTAGCTCTTTCATTCAGGTCTAG
>CANNZV010006912.1:0-14170 GCA_947561585.1 Caprella mutica | reverse complement strand
GTCACATTCTTTATGATTTTATTGAAAAGTACTGTTAAACGGGAAACTGAGAGATAAACGTAACGTCATTGGCGTCGTTTTTGTTCCGATGTCATCTGAACTGGCCGGTGTTGTGCTATAATTTGCTATTATGCAAATAATTTGCTATTTTTTTTTTTTTTTTGTGTCGATAAATTTAATATGGTAATAACTTTTTGGGGTAACTTTCGGGGGAACCATGGATTTGGGGTAATTTCCCTGAAAGTAACTCAACCTAATCATTTGCCCAGCTATTCTAGACAGTTCAAATTGAGACGCCGTAACATAAACAAAGCTCCAGTGCCAGCATCACAATGATGGGCTAAGAGCACTTGAGAGTGAGAGCACCGGAGGCGGAAAGTGGGTGGCACAGGATATCAGCGGAGGGCAAAGAAAGCTTACTGCATGATAGCGGGAAGAAGCACATTGACACTGGGAGTTGCATCATGGAGGACTAACAAGCTTCGATCGCCTGGCAAGGTTCATAATGGCAGCGTCAACGTCTGGAAAAAGGGAAGGCTGATAGCAAGGGTTAGTCACTTTCTTGGTTTTTAAATCCTCAGTCACATTGGTTGAGAATTTCGATGGTGAGAATTTAGAATTATTTTTCACTAATTTAGAGGACACCATTTCTAAATTTAACTATGCTGGCTTCGATAAATTTTTGTTATTGAGGCAGCAAATTAAAGGTAAAGCTGATTTGTTGATTGAGTCTTTGGATGCGGATAAGCAAACTTATAGTGATGCGAAGTTACTTTTAATGTCCGCCTTTGCTACTAATTCATTACAAAAATTTAATGTAATTAGAAAATTAACTGAGATGAAATTAAATTATGACTATGAACCATTCAGTTACATTAGTGAGATGAAAAAAGTACAGCAATCTGTAACTAAACTTGAAATAGTTGTTGAAGATATTTTGCAGTATTTTTTCTTTATTGGTTTGAATGAATCTTTCAAAACCCAGCTAATTCATGTAACTAATAGTATTAGACCTACTCTAGATGAAATTAATGACAATTTCTTTAAAGCCAATGAAAGGTATCAAATAGCTCAAGATACATTTAGGGCTAAGAGAGCTAATAGCAATATGCACCCTAGAACAAAGTCAAGTTCAAATGTTTTCGCAATAGTTCCAACCGATAATAAAACTAAACTTTAGGATAATCCCTTTGTAATTTGCACTCTATGCCGCCCAGTAAAATTTGATCATCCTGTTAGCTACAAGCTCGGGGCGAAGTTTGACTTCTGTGAGCCAGGGGTTTCAGGGCAAAGAAAACACGATATCTTGAAACGCACTGTATTCCTTACTGTAGTGTACAGAATTGCAGATCATGTGCGTACTCTAATGTATCTGGAACACGAAAGATAAGTTCACTAAAATGAAACAGACACAGACCAAAACAGACACAGACCAAAACAGACACAGACCAAAACAGACACAGACCAAAACAGACACAGACCAAAACAGACACATACCAAAACAGACACAGACCAAAACAGACACAGATCAAAACAGACACAGACCAAAACAGACACAGACCAAAACAGACACAGACCAAAACAGACACAGACCAAAACAGACACAGACCAAAACAGACACAGACCAAAACAGACACAGACCAAAACAGACACAGACCAAAACAGACACAGACCAAAACAGACACAGACCAAAACAGACACAGACCAAAACAGACACAGACCAAAACAGACACAGACCAAAACAGACACAGACCAAAACAGACACAGACCAAAACAGACACAGACCAAAACAGACACAGACCAAAACAGACACAGACCAAAACAGACACAGACCAAAACAGACACAGACCAAAACAGACACAGACCAAAACAGACACAGACCAAAACAGACACAGACCAAAACAGACACAGACCAAAACAGACACAGACCAAAACAGACACAGACCAAAACAGACACAGACCAAAACAGACACAGACCAAAACAGACACAGACCAAAACAGACACAGACCAAAACAGACACAGACTCAAACAGACACAGACTCAAACAGACACAGACTCAAACAGACACAGACTCAAACAGACACAGACTCAAACAGACACAGACTCGAACAGACACAGACTCGAACAGACACAGACTCGAACAGACACAGACTCGAACAGACACAGACTCGAACAGACACAGACTCGAACAGACACAGACTCAAACAGACACAGACTCAAACAGACACAGACTCAAACAGACACAGACTCAAACAGACACAGACTCAAACAGACACAGACTCAAACAGACACAGACTCAAACAGACACAGACTCAAACAGACACAGACTCAAACAGACACAGACTCAAACAGACACAGACTCAAACAGACACAGACTCAAACAGACACAGACTCAAACAGACACAGACTCAAACAGACACAGACTCAAACAGACACAGACTCAAACAGACACAGACTCAAACAGACACAGACTCAAACAGACACAGACTCAAACAGACACAGACTCAAACAGACACAGACTCAAACAGACACAGACTCAAACAGACACAGACTCAAACAGACACAGACTCAAACAGACACAGACTCAAACAGACACAGACTCAAACAGACACAGACTCAAACAGACACAGACTCAAACAGACACAGACTCAAACAGACACAGACTCAAACAGACACAGACTCAAACAGACACAGACTCAAACAGACACAGACTCAAACAGACACAGACTCAAACAGACACAGACTCAAACAGACACAGACTCAAACAGACACAGACTCAAACAGACACAGACTCAAACAGACACAGACTCAAACAGACACAGACTCAAACAGACACAGACTCAAACAGACACAGACTCAAACAGACACAGACTCAAACAGACACAGACTCAAACAGACACAGACTCAAACAGACACAGACTCAAACAGACACAGACTCAAACAGACACAGACTCAAACAGACACAGACTCAAACAGACACAGACTCATCAACTCGTACAGCTGGCACTCCTCATCTCCCAACAATTACATCCTTAACCCTACCGCACGATGTACACAACACTACACGTGACAACTGAAATACACAACCATATGACAAGTGACAGAGAGTAAACTTTTATGTCACCGAAAAACGCTGACAAAGGTGAGCGGACAGCGCTCTCTACATGTCAGTAATACCAAAATTTACGTAATGAGATGCATACATTAAATGCTTGACATGCATTTAACACATCCTATTAATAAATGTTCATTATATTGTAGTCTTGTTGAGAAATTGGGAAGATTAAAGGAACTGAAAGTGTGTATTAAATGCGGTAGCTTTGACCATATTGCTGCTAATTGTAAATTTAGATTTAGGAAATCTTGCATTAAATGTTCGGAGTGGCATTTTTCCTTTTTGTGTCCTGGTGAAGTAAGACCACATGGTTCGCCTAATAAGAAAGCCACATTAGTTAGCGGGATGCTATATCGAAATTCTTACCACCTTTCTCATTTAACTGATTCCATCTTACCAACTTTTACCTGTGAAACTGTAGATGGAATAAAACTAAGAGGTTTAAAAGATTCTGGAAGTCAGAGTAACCTAATTTCTGAAAAAAGTTATTGACTAAACTTAATCATAAGATTTTAGAGAATGATGTTGAACTAGATTTAAGTGGCATAAATCATTCTAAAATTTATTCCAGTAGATTGGTGGAAATTAGTTTGAAGTTGGGAGGTGAACAAAAAATTATTCAAACTTTGACCCTACCTAGGGAATTTTCACTGTTCCCTCTACCACGTTTTACTGGTGCCGGAAAGTTAAAATTCTTTATCTGTTTTCTATTATCTTGGTCAAGGTGACACATGTGAAATCTTCCAAGCTTTAGACACGGTTTAGACAAGGCTTACTGTAACTCTTTATAGTATATCCCCTCCCTTACTGTATTGTAAACGGTAATAGGGGGCCTAGGTGACCCCCACCTTCACGTGGTCGGTACCGTTATTATACCAAATTACCTATTAGAAGCTAAATTTTGTTATATTGTAATTTTGTTTGTTTCTAAATTGGTAGAACCAACGGGGGCACCCCCCTATTCAATAGGGGCTTTTTGAATATTAATTTGTATCATTATTATACTGTTCATGAAATTGTATTAGGTATATCTTTGTATCTAATTTCTCTAGCTTGGGCCCCTCCTTGGGAGGGACCCCTTCATCCTCCTCTCTGAGTGTTTCTCTGAGAGTTCACAAAATGGGTGGTGGGAAAAATAAAAGAAGGAAGAGCGAATCCCCATCCCCAGCTGATATGAAAGACAATAAGAAGAAGAAAACATTTGAGACAGGTGACAACAGACTTCAGAATCCCAATCTTGAGGCTCTAGAAGCTCTCAACGTACTACTTGAGGTAATGGACCCCTCAATACTCAAAAACCTAGGTAACACTAGTGAAGACTATACCCAGCTGAGTAATGAAATAAAGACTAAACTGACGAAGATCATCCCTGACAAAGACTATCCAACTGACCCTGTTCTTGGTCAGGATAACCCAAAGAAAATAATCAAGAAAAAGTACGTTCCTCTCCATGACATTCCAACAGTGACTCACACCTTTCATCAAAGGTACTTTGAGTTCTTTTTTGAAGGCGATTCTAAGAGATCAACAAATCCCTTCCATCTGGAAGAAACCGTAGAGAGAGTAACAGGAGAAAAACCATTGAGCATCACCGGAATTAACAAAAATAAATACATAGTTGAGATAAACACTGAGCATGCTGCCAAAATTATATCAACCATAAGGGACATTCACAGTATACCTTGTGTGGTCTCACCCTATGTCCCCTTTAATACTGTTAGAGGACTTATTTATGTAAAGCATGTAGATCTGTCCACTGATGTGAATTTGAAGGATTTTGAAATCTGGCTTGGTGAAAATTGCGGTATTGAGAGTGTAGCTCTGGCCCCATTTATAAAACCAAGAGATGAAAATACAACAGCCCTCATTGCCACCTTCTCAGGAAACCATCTGCCTTACAGTGTGTACATTCATGGTGAAGAGAGTGACACTAAAGTGTACCCTTATTCAAACAAACCAATGCTGTGCAAAACTTGTTATTCCTATGGCCATACTGCGAAAAGATGCAGATCTACTACTACCATATGCAAAAAATGTTCAGATCCAGGACACAGCATTGGCCTTTGTCATAACGAATGCACTAAATGCTACCACTGCGGCGAGGAACATGAAGCTGGTTCCCGCAGCTGCTCTAAATATCAAAGAGAGGCAAATCTTCTGGCTATCCAGTCTGAGAAGAAAGTAAGCATGAGACGAGCCATGCAAATAGAAAGAGGTGAAGAGGAAGGTGGAATGATAAACAGTGAAAACTATATAGATATCATTGAAATTAAAATGACGGTTGAGGATAAGAAAAATATGACCCCATGGCTATTAGACAAATGTTTAGGAAATAATATCTCTGGTAAGATAAAGAGTATCAGATCTGTCGCACCAGATTCCTTCTCTGTTGAGGTCAACTCAAAAACACAATTCCAAGAAATTCTCTCTCTTAAGGAACTAAATGGAAAACCTATAGAAGTAACGAAATCCTCTCGTTTCAACAGCCCTAGAGGGCTGATTTATATTTACGAATATAATCTACAGAATTTCACAGATTATAAATCTAAACTAATAGAAAGACTCCCAATAAATGATGTAATAATAGCATCGTGGATCAGATCGAGAAACCCACGGGCAATACCGCTTATCCTAAGCTTCAACCAAAAGGAGATCCCAAGTTTCATTAAGATTCTGGGAGAACAGGCTCTAACCAAAGTCTATGAATATCAAGATATGCCAATGCTCTGTAAGCAATGCTTGGCTTTCGGCCACACCAAGAAATGGTGCAAAAATCAGCCAAAGTGTCTGCGATGCTGCTCTGAGGAGCACTTGATGGGTGACTGCTCATCAACTGAACCAAGGTGCCAGCATTGCGGAGAAGAACACTTTACTGGAAACAAGAAATGTAGAGAAATGAGACTTGAGATGGAGATAATATGTATCCAGAAGAAGCGAAGAGTCCCCAGAGCACAAGCGAAACTGATCTTCAACAAAGAAAACCCCAGCTATGCGATTCTCAATTTCGCTAAAGCAACAAAAAATAACCCAAACCATAAGATTCCCACGTCATCAATGCCACCAGTAATAGACTTCACTCCGGAACAGAATGTAACAAGACTGGCACAATCTCCCTCATCAACAATAACGGAAATTTTTGAAGATGACACCATAGCTACAAAAAGAATCTACGATGAAGACACAGAAATAGCAGATGACGTAATAGACCAAGCAAACTACGAGCATCAACTTCGAAATAGTTATACGCCAAAAAAATCTAAGAAGGAAAAGAAGAAGCAGAAAAAATAAAAATATATAATAATGCACAATACCATAATACAATGGAATGTTAGAGGTGCTTCCTCGGCAAAACAGGAAGTAATAAAACTAATAGATGCCTATCACCCAATAGTACTTGCAATCCAAGAGACCTTTTTGGGTAACGACTTCATGATAAAGCTCCCAGGATACGCAGGTTTCTGCAAACAAGGCCATTACAACATTAGATTTCATGGTGGCGTAGCCATTTACATCCATAACTCCTGTCCATATGAGAAAATAGAAATCCAAAGTGAACATCAAATAGTTGCAGCATCCATCCAACTTGATCACCAAGAACTCCTATCAATTGCATCCATCTATGTTCCAGGTAGGGAAAAAATGTCACGACAATCATTCAGTAACATTCTCAGACAACTTCCAAAACCCTTTATCCTTCTGGGAGATCTAAATGGCCACCATGCCATGTGGGGGTCTACTTCAAACGACCAAAGAGGAAACATAATTGCCAGCACGCTTAGTGATCTCCAGTTAAATTGCCTTAATGACGGAAGATCTACCCACGAATCTGGGTCCTGTATAGATCTTTCAATCTGTGATTCCCCTTTGAGCACTTTTCTTGATTGGAATGTACTGGACTCTGTGCTATCCAGTGATCACTGCCCCATCCTCGTTACTCTGACCACACGATCTGTGGATGATTACAGAGAGACTTCAAGATACAACCTGAAGAAGGCAAAGTGGTTTGAATATTCAACAGACACAGTGTGGAACGAAAATCCTCCTGATACTGTGATAAACGATTGTAACTTCCTCATTGAAGATATGTATAACAGAATATACATAGCATCAGATAGACATATTCCCAAAAGTAAAAACAAAAGATTTTTTCCAGTACCATACTGGAATGAGGAGTGTAAGCGTCACTGGAGGGAAAGAGAGAGGCTGTACAGCAGATACAGAAGAACAGGAATTGTATCTGATAAGATAGCATGGAGGAGGCAGAGAGCATTAACTAAGAATACCATCAAAAATGCCAAACAAACAGAATTCCGTGAGTACCTGAGCAATATGAAAAATGACACTCCCATATCACAAATTTACGAAAAACTACGGAGAATACGAGGATATCCCCCTCGTAAGATATCATTTATACAACATGAAAATAGAAAAATAACATCAACAAAAGACATAGCTAACGTTATTGCTGAAACCCTTGCAGAAACGTCAAGCTACAGAAACAGTTCACCAATTTTCAAACAAATCCAGTCTACCAGTGAAACTGACATTACCTTCCCTGAAGATAACTCCATCCCTTACAACTTCCCATTTACTGAACTCGATCTAAAATCAGCTTTATCATCTGCCAAAAACTCATCTCCAGGCCCAGACCAAATACATAATCTCATGCTCAAAAACTTGCCTGAACCTTACTTGAACCACCTTCTAAAAATATACAATAAACTCTGGTCAACTCACTTTTATCCCCCACAGTGGAGAGAAGCAACCATTATTCCCATCCCTAAGCCCGGAAAAGACCACAGCAATCCTACGAACTATAGACCTATTGCTCTAACCAGTTGCTTCGGCAAACTTTTCGAAAAAATGATAAATAGCCGCCTGGTAGAGTACTTAGAAAACAACAAACTGTTGTCTCACATCCAGTGCGGCTTCAGGAAAAATAGATCAACCATAGATCACTTAACAAGATTAGACACATACATAAGAAAATCTTTTGGAAGCAACAAAATGACAGTCAGCGTATTCTTCGATCTAGCAAAGGCGTATGATACGACGTGGCGTTTCGGAATACTGAGAGACCTGAAGGACCTCGGAGTAACTGGTAATATGGCACAATACATTCAAGAATTTCTGAGACTTAGAAAATTCAGGGTATTGGTGGGATCTGATACCTCAGAGGAGAAGGTACAGGTTGCTGGTGTCCCACAGGGCAGCATACTGTCAGTTACACTTTTTGCTGTGAAGATAAACTCCCTGCCTAAAATACTCCCTCCTAATATCCATTCCTCACTTTTCGTCGACGACATACAAATTGCTTATTCAGACCACTCCATTCAAAAAATTGAAAATATTCTTCAACCCATTATAAATAATATCTACAAATGGGCTAACCTTAACGGTTTCTCCTTCTCAATAAACAAGACGCATTATATGCTTTTTCACCCTAGCGCCCATTTCCCTTTATATCCAACTCTAAAAATGAATAACATTCCTCTCACAATGGAAAACAAAGTGAAATTTCTTGGCATGATATGGGATCCTCAATTAAAGTGGAACTTGCACATCCAAAACCTCGTAACGAATTGCAGTAAAGCTCTCAATCTACTTCGATCTCTTACTTCTCTGAGGTGGGGAGCAGATCAACATGTACTGCTACACGTATACAGATTGGTAGTACGCCCCAAGATAGACTATGGATCTATAATATATGGAAGTGCTTCAGTTGCTCTTCTCAACAAGGTAGAGGTAATACAATCGGATGCTCTGCGTATATGCTCTGGAGCCTTCCGTTCGTCACCCGTCAAAAGTCTGCAAATCTTAATGCACGAACCATCCCTCTCTGACCGCCGAGACGATCTGGTATGTCGGTATTTTTTCCGCAACAAATGTCACCTGTTGAACCCAGCTTATAGCTGCGTACTAAACACAAATTTGCAAAATTTCTTTATCACATCTGACCCTGACAAGCCACTAATTATGAGAATAAACAATGCCTTAGCAGATTTGAATATCCCAACTCAGCCAGTATTGCCATACAAGACACCAGACCGCTACTCATGGTGTATTAAGAGACCACTGATCGATCTTGAATTTGTTGGACCAGATACGAAGAAAATCCCCATGTTCAACCCTATCTTCCAGAACTATGTCAGGACCACCTACTCTGAATACCAGCTGATTTTCACAGACGGCTCAAAAGACGAAAATGGAGTTGGATCAGCTGCGGTGATAAGCAATTCTAAATTAACATCAACTCTCCCTTCTGTCGCATCAATCTATACAGCAGAATTACACGCTATCAAATTGGCTGGTAACCTGATTTGCAAGCAATTAACTGATAACCCCCATAGAAAAAAGTTCCTAGTCTGCTCAGATTCCCTGAGCGCTGTCCAAGCCTTCAATACAATATGCCCAAAAAATCACCTGTTACACAGACTTCAAATGACTTTTCATAACATTATCATCAATAATATAAACGTAACTTTACTATGGATACCTGCCCACAGAGGCATTGATGGAAATGAGAGTGTGGACAAGTATGCAAAAGAAGCAGCTCGAAGACTTCCAGAATTTATAACGTGCCCCTATACAGATTGGTATAATATAATTAAGACAAAAATGCAACAACGATGGGCGCGAAGTTGGAGCACAAACACTACTCAGCTAGCGAAAATTAAAACTGAACCAGCCAAAATGAACAAAATAAAAACAAACCGAAGAGCCCAAGTAATTATAAACAGACTACGAATTGGCCACACGAGGCTAACGCATGAATATCTCATGAGTAATTCTGTCCAGGAACCCAGACCTACCTGTAGATGGTGTAATGTGGAACCCATGACTGTTGAGCACATTTTTGTTACTTGCCCTCGACTTGAAAACCTCAGGGTAGTTTATTTCGGAATTACCCACCGAACGATTGGGGAAGTGCTCGGAGATGATGAAGCTATTCCTAGTATATTTGATTTCCTACATAGACTTGATGTTATTGATGAGTTGTAATTAAACAATCTAAATTTTAGGTGATATCTAATCATAAATGTTGATTTTCCGTAGACCACAAAATGGACAATGTCTGACGTGGTCCATTTTCTCTTCTATAAATTATTATTATTACTACCTAGAATAAAGATTACTTTAAATCTTCCTGGAATGTCAAAGGTAGCCAAACGATTTGAACGTGCTGGCTATAAAATGGCAGACAGTTACTTGATTACCGGAAATGACTGTATAAACAACATAGATTTGATTTTGGGTTCAAGTGCTGCTTAAGCCCCGTCCAGACGGTCAATTTTTTTTAGAGAAGTGACAAACTTAATGACAAACTAAATGACAAACTTATCGTCAGTTTTCAAGGAGCGTCTACACGGTCAAATTTTCTCGCCAAAAGTTTGAGCTTCACTGGCGTCAGTTTCGTCAAAATTAATGTTATATATCGTGAAAATAAAAATTATATAACTTGGTATATATATTTTTTAAATTTTGAACAGTAAGAAACCAGAAAAAATAACTTGTTTTTAATGACAAAATATCGTCTTGAAAAGGATAGTCAAAAATAGATCATAGAAAACAATTCACAACGTAGGTAGCCTACCTATAACTTAGATCTAATACTACCAAGTATTAAAGAGTCTGTTGTCAGCCATTGTAACTAGATAGATACTAACTTTGAAAAAAATGAGGTTTTTGTTGGTGTACCTAGCTGTAATAAACTAAAATGACGCGCAAATAAAAAAATATTATTGCCGGAAAGTCAGTGTGTACTTCAAATTTTATCGTCAGCAAATAGTTTGACAAAGTTTTTGATGACTATATCTAACATGTTGGAATAAAAAAACTGATGATAAGTTTGACGGTTTGCTGACGCTAGGAAGTTATCGTCATTTAGTTTGTCATTAAGTTTGTCACTTCTCTGAAAAATTTGACCGTCTGGACGGGGCTTTATTGTTTTCCTGAAAAAACGGTGTCGTTTGGTGAAAGGAAGCGATAGGTATTTACGATTTCAGACGTAGGGGTGATGTTGATGGGAGATATTAAACAAATGCTTTCGGATATTAATCTATTACCTCCATTTGAGAAGGAATCTCCTTCCATTAAAGTTAAAACTAATCCTAAATTTTCAGCGGTGAATGCAGGGTTAAATGGTTTATTCTTGTAATTTGTTTTCCAATACTAGTTTCAAATTTGATGAGAAAAATCCCGATAGTAAACACTTGATAGATAGAGCATTGGAGGAAGTTTTAGACGATGAATGCGACTATCATTTGCATAAAACTTCACACACGTGTGAAGAAAGAGACTCTGAAGTTAACATTAAATTAATTGATTTTTTGCTTGAAAATACTATTCGTCAAGAAGACGGTAGGTTAGTGATGTTAGAATTAGGTTAAATTATAGTGGGTTAACAACGTTAAGACATAGAGTTTATTTAAAGAGTAATATGTTTTACAGTTAGAAGTATATTAGAGAGATGAGTGAAGCACATCTCTCACTGAGTAATGTAAAAGACAGACTGTCTTAAGAATTGACATACGATGGTATTTAAGACGCACCGGAACTGTGATCGGACTTTAACCCTTAAGTCCGTTTCTCATAAAAGTAATACATTGTTATTTAAACAATAGGTAATTAATATAGCTCAGCTAATCTAACAGGAAGTTAACATTAAACATATATAAGAGTGTGTAATACATTTAAACTAAAATTCCAACAAGTGATGCCTCTCTTATGGAATGGAAGAGTTAGCCATATGTTGGCCAACAATTTGAATTTGGCTATGAATGTACTGGAATCTAATAGGAAGAAGTTAGTTAAATCTGGAATATTATTATGGTGGATGAATCCATCAGAGAATTAGCTAATATGGGATTTATTGAGAGAATTGATAACTTGGAAAGCTATTTAGCTGAATTCCCAGAATACAGTTTTTTGGCCCACATGCCTATTATTAAATTGCAAAACGAGTCAACTAAATGTAGAATAGTTTATCTATCTAATTTAAGCGCTAAAGATTCTTCAAAATCAAGAAGTATCAGTCACAATCAGGCAATGTTTTCTGGGCCGTGTTTGAACCATAAGCTTGTAGTTGCGTTGCTCTTACTTAGATTCGATGAGAAACTTCTATGTTTAGACTTAAAAAAGGCTTTCCTTCAGATTGGATTAAAAGATGTAGATATTAGCAAGTTATTATTTTTCTGGATTAAGAACTCGACAGAGGGTGATTTCACGATTCAAGCATTTCGTAACCTTAGATTGAGCTTCGGGCTCAGATGCAGTCCAACTATATATATTAATGGTTGGGTTGTTCAAAATTTTGGTCGTTGATTGCATGGGAGACTCTAACAGATTGGTTGAGTTGAAGAGACTAATTTATACCCTTATATATATGGACAACGTTAGTGTTACGGCAAATACCTCTGATGATATCGATTGGGCTTATATGATCAATTAAGGGGTATATTTGAACCTTATCAGTTTTCTCTTCAGCAATTCTGTACCAACGATAAATTGTTGGAGGAAAAGCTGGACGAAAAGGATTCTGAGAGGAAGGGATCTTATGATCCTCAAGTCAATTTGTTTGGTTTGAAGTGGGATAAACATGAGGATACTTTGAGTACCAAGAAGAAGACTCTCGATATTGCAGCTAATACTAAAAGATTAATTCTCAGATCTATCGCTGAAAATTTTGACGGACCAATTATAATTCGTGTTCAGTTGTTTTTGCACTGGCTTCAATTACAAAAGCATCTTGGTTGGGATCAGATTCTATCTGGAGATGTTTGTAAGGAATGGGCTAACATTTGTAAACAGGTGAATTGTGCTAAACCTTTGATAATACAAAGATGCATTGGCCGAAGAAGCGAGGCTTATAGTTTGATTGCCTTCGTAGACAGCAGTAAAGACATATTTGGAGTAACTTTATACTCGGTGAATGAGGTAACTAGAAACGTTAATTTCTTACTTGCAAAGAATAGGTTTGTTGGGAGATCATTAGAAGGGAAAACTATTCCGTGCTTAGAATTGATGGCTATTGTTCTGGGTGCAGAAACTTTATCTGAACTTAAAAATGATTTGGGGGGTGAATCTTGTCTTCACCCGATAGACATTACGAATCTGGTAATTTATTCAGATAGCCTTGTTGCAATAAATTGGATTAAGTCTCACTTCATTAATTTGGATAAGTTAAACAAAATTTCTGTGTTGGTCAAGAATAGGCTGGAAGTAATAAGGAAATTGTGTGACTCTAATACTATTTCTTTCAGGTTTGTGGATGGTATTAGCAACCCAGCAGCCTTAATTACCCGACCTACTTCATATAAATGTCTGATTAAATCTAACTATGTATCAGGTCCAGTGTTTTTGACAGATTCGGACTCGAGTATTGTGGAAGCATCCTTGTTTTCCTTTACGGTTCCTGATAAGCCAGATTTAGGCTTGAAACAGGCTTTGGGTTCGAATACATGTACAGCTGTAAAATTCGAACCACCTGTGCATTTGATACCATTAAACCGTTACTCATCCATTTATTAAACCTAATGCCTAGTTGACAATCAAAACAAATGGTGTACATTCTTTTTCTTCAGGCTGAAAATTTCTTAAATTAGTAAGTCGGAAGTAAAATAAGTTTTGTACAGTCTAGATTATAAAAATCTTTAAAAGCATATAAAATTAAAAATATGATACCAAATTCGATGCAGTTTGCAGCAAAATGATAAGAAACATTAGCCTCGTTGAATAAAGCAATAAAAAATTTTGCTTGGAGGAGACCTTTAAGCTTATCGCCCTTAAGTACGATAAGCTTAATCATAATCATAACATTTTGTCATAACTGTTGTTTCTTTCAACTGTTAACATGTTGGATTTTTTGTCTGCGGACGCATTAATCGAAATGTCCCCTACTGGTATATTTGCATGCAGTTTTAGTATAAATGGAGTGAATTTGAAAATGATTACAATTTAGATGTGAATTATTCAATCTACTATTCATCCTAGATGGTTTAATTCTTTGAGATGTTTGCAAGTTAATTTAAGTAAATATTTAGCGAGAAGCTTAG